>JAXRKO010001022.1:0-23416 GCA_037039905.1 Formica aserva
TCGTGGTGAGAGGGCTCGCCCTGAAGCTCCGAAAGGAGTGGAAGGGTGCTAAGAGCACACCAAGGGGCTTAAGGGAAGGGTTTTTGGGGTCCTGGGGATGGGTAAACTCCCTGGCATACGGAGTAGGTTTCCCGTGATCTCTCGGGGCATCCCGGTGCGTTTACGCACTGGCATGGCCCGAGAAGTAGGAACCGATTGAAGTATGCCTAGAGGGTAGTGCCCCTTGAAATAAATGCACTCGGGTAGACGAGCCCGTTAGCCCGGTAAGGCAATCGTCTAAGGGATGGAAACCCCGACAGAAAACCACCTTTGTTGAATTTATGATGGACAACAAAGAGAGTAGAAGCTTACCGCCTCAGGGGGATTTCGGACCCCCCAGTGGCCGGCATAGTGGGAGTACCGTCCCGGCTCCTGCTGTGTCGTCATCGTACGACGGGCTACCCACGGGGTTGACGGCGAGCCCCGGGGGGGAACGGACTATCGCTAGTGAAGAGGGAGGTAGCCAGGGTCTGCTGGCGGGGACAGGGCCCATCGTTAAGTCGATGGTATCCCTGGAACCAAAGGTGGTCCTGGTTCGCGCGGACGCGGTATCGGAAGACGGGAGGGATGGACCCTTCAGGATCCCTCGAAGGAGGAGGGGACTTGGAGGGTCTAGGGGGTCCCTGAGGGCTGCCTCCCCGGCTCCCTCGGGGTCCTCCTCGAGTAGGGATGTGTCGGGCGGGGAGGATGTCGATGTCGACGTGGTCTCAGAGGACGACGCCATGTCGACTTCCTCCTGCCCGGTGGAAACGCCCCATCAAAGGGCCAGGAAGAGAGGTAGGCCAGTCACGTCGGGGGACTACATAGACATAGCCGCCGCAAAAAAGGCCTACTCGGACCAGAAGGAGAGGGAGCTACGTCTTCGGGAGCAGGAAGTGGAGTTGGCACGGCAGGAGCGCCTACTGGCCGGCACCCAGTGCGACCGCGACGAGTCCCCGAATCCGAGGTCCCTTCGGGACCTCCCTTCGGTGGACGAGCTGTGGAAGGCACTGGAGGGTCTGCCTCCCAATGAGGTTAAGGAGAGGACTGAGCAGGCCGTGAACGAGATTATACACATCTCAAACACGACCTCCAACATGAAGGGCACGTACGTCAGGACCTTACGCCTTGCGGCCCGGGGACTGCACGCCGCTGTGCTCGAACTAGGAAGGAGGGCTAGATATGGCAGCGCTGAGAAGAAGATCACAGCTCTGGAGACGGCCAAAGGTAATGTGCTGAGACAGTTACGCGAGGCGAGGGCGGATCTTCGGGAGGTGAGGGAGGAGAACCTCAGGCTTAAGAAGGAGGCGGAGACCCTTAAGGCCTCCAGGACTCCTTTGCCGGGCACTCCTTCGCCACCACCCGAGAACCCTGCCCAGAACTCCCGTCCGCAAAGGACGAAGGCAAAGGGAGTATCGTCCTATCGAGAGGATAGCGACGACGCGGGAACGGAGAAACGGGGAGGTTCTGCGGAGTCGGACGTGACCCTCGTCGGAAGGGACTCGATCGGCTCTGCGGAAGATTTATTTCACAGGGACCTCACCGGGAAGGAGCGGGACGAGATCTGGGAGAGGAGGTTCGCCGCTCTGGAGTCTCGCCTAGAGGCGGGGCTCCGGGGGGCGGTGTCTCCGATCCTGGAAATCGTCCAGAGGAAGAAGCGGAAGAGTCCACCGGTCGTCAGGCCTGCCTTGGAATTCCGCAGCCTTGCCGTAGACCATCACATCCGGCAGAGCAAGAGAAGAATGGGTCTGAGGGGCTCAGCTCTAAAACAGACCCCTGCGGACCGCAGCGCTCCGTCTGGGGGGGCTGAGGGAGAGAGGGGAAAGGCCGCGGCCCCCCCTACTCTGCCCATCATGCCCCCAACCGGGGAGCACCAAGGACCGGAAGCCATCTCCGCTGCTGCGGCACCGGAGCCGTGGTCGAAGGTCCTTGGCAGGAAGGAGAGGCGGCCTATTAAGCCCTCCACGGCACAGTCCAAGCCCCCTTCCCCTTCCGCGGGCCCCCTGAACGGGGGGTCCGGTGGGGGAACGGGGGGGGACCCGGAGGACCCCGCCAAGAAGAGGAAGAAGAAGAAAAGGAAGAGGACAACCGGTGGACCACGCGCCCCGACTACGGCAGCGGTTATGCTGGCGGTCGGGGAGGAAGCGGGCTGCACACCACAGGAGGCGCTTCTGGAGGCCCGTAAGAGGATCGAGCTGGCGGATCTCGGCATCGCGGACTCCAGGGTGAGATTTGCGCTCAATGGGGCGATCGTTGTAGAGATTCCCGGCAAGGACAAGGAGAAGAAGGCGGATGTCCTTGCTGGGAAGATCGCGGAGGTGGCACGTGCTGGGGTTAGGGTCTCTCGACCCACGCGATGCTTGGAGATGCGTCTGCGTGGAGTCGAGATGACTGCGACCCCTGAGGAGGTAACCTCAGCTCTCGCCAAGGCCGGGGGTTGCCCTCCTGGGGAGATCCGCCTTGGGGAAATACGCCGATCCCCCCGGGGCTTGGGTACGGTATGGGCGCGGTGCCCGGCGGCGGCCGCGATTAGGGCGGCCTCCGCGGGAAAGTTGAAGGTGGGTTGGTCCTCGGCTACTTCTGTGGAGCTGCTGAGGGCCCGCCCACTGCAGTGTTATCGTTGCCTGGAGTTTGGGCACTTGAGGCAGACATGCACCGCGGCGGTGGATAGGTCTGGTCTCTGCTACAGATGTGGAGGCCCAGACCACAAAGCTGCCCGGTGCTCGGCCGGGCCCCGGTGTCCGCTCTGCGCGGAGGCCGGTCGCCCGGCGGAGCATCGGGTAGGGGGAAAAGGATGCGTCCCCCCCTCCCTCTAGGAGGGGGCGGAGGGCCACAAAGGCCAAACCCGGCGGGCCCGCTTCACGGGCCCCACCGGATAAGAGCAGGACTCCCGCTTCACGGGAAGCCCCTCCACGTGAGAGGGGTAAGGCAGAGAAGGTGGCGGACGAGGGGATGGACGTGACTTAGTCAGTCCATCCCCCCGGATACCACCCCCGGAAGGAGGCGGTTTAACCGCCGGAGGCTTTGCAGGCCAAAGTGGGCGGAGACCCATAGAGGCCATTGCACGCAAATCCTCCGAGCTGGAGGGGGAAAGGCGGCTGTGACCCCGCCTCGCCCCCTAGGTAATATCCTCCGGGAGGATCCCTCAGATCCTCCCCGGGATGAATTTTGTAGGGGAGCCCTTCTGGCACCCCATGGCAGAGTCTCTGGGGTCCTTCAGACCCCCGGGATAGAACCCGGAATACCGGGTAGTGCGGAGGCGGGCGACTGGAAGTCATGCTACCGCGTTCCCAGGCGCCCGCCTAAACTGCCGAGGAAGGTCACCATGGGGTTTTAGCCGGTAAGAATCCGGCATAACCCCTGACTCTCTCCGGAGCCAGGGGTATCTATGAAGATTTCCCCATGAAAAAAAAAAAAAAAAAAAAAAAGGTTAGGTTAGGTTAGGTTAGGTTAGGTTGATTCCAAGATGGCCGCCGTAGGTGTCGGACGTGTCGGATCGAGCTCCCGTCGCCGCGAAGTATTTCGATCGTTCGGACTCCTTTTCGGAGCTCGAAAACGTTTTTAAAGTGTTCCACGAGTAGTTTTACGCGTAAATATATGGAGGCGAACTGTTTCGTGCTATAATACGCGAGTTATGGGTGTTTTTGTCGTTCGTGATATCACCTGCCAGTTTCGGATAATGTTACATTTGTGGAGGTTTTTACGGTCATGGGATGGACGATGGTCAGCGGGGAATATGAGTCAGGTTAGTGTAGTGGTCCGAAATGACCGGCAAAATCGTTATTTTATACGATTTCTATGGTTTTTCGGACCTGTCAAAATAAATCGATAAGGCGGCCATATTGGCCGCCATCTTGGCGGCCATATTGAATTCCAGGGCTTTAGTATACTAGGTCGGGTCGCGTTCATATATGGTCGGCCATCTTGGCCGCCATCTTAGATTTAGGGTTTATTCGCGAATTGGCATAGTAACGGCGGCCATCTTGGCGGCCATCTTAAGAAATAGGGAACTATTCGCGAATTAATGTTACTGGTCGCCTTGGCCGCCATCTTGGCTGCAATTTAGTGCATTTAATAATAATAATTAATAAATTTAATTATAGACGGCCATATTGGTTGCCATTTTGAATTAGATATTGATACGGGAATAAGAGCACTTGTGGCCATCTTGGCGGTCATTTTATTGAAAAGTAAAAGATCGATTAGTTAGGGAATTATTAGATTTATTCTTTAAAATTAGATATTTTTGGGGGTTTAATAGGCGCGTGCATATTATGCATATATACGTATATATACTTCGTTATATACGTATTTCGGCGTATATATTAGGCGTTTTAATTTTAAAATAAACATCGATATAACTGGCAGGTACGCGTACTTCGTTTATGATAACGCCTGCAGCGGCGATATTGGAATCCAGGGGATTTCGATGGGGGGTTTAATCCAAAAATTAGACGGCTTTCGGGCAGAATGTGCGTATCGATACGTACATATCTGGACTCTGGCAGGGTGGCTTGGCTGTTTCTACGGATGCGGCGGTCACAGTCGAAAACCGGGCGACCGTTCGATTAGTAGACTGGGGGCAGAAATGTCCTTAAGCCGTCTGCATGGCCGGGGGGCGGTCCTGTCGCCCCAAAGGGGTCACGCGTGCGCTAGTGCGCAAACCCAGGACGACTTGTTCCCTGGGCCGGCTTGTCGGAAGAGGAGGGACCCATAGCTTGGCTCAAGTCCCAAATCAAACGGCAATAAAGCCGAAGCACCTCTCCCCTCTGGAGATGTGTTACGGGGAATGGCGGCTTGGGGGGAGGCGGGCCTCGTGTCCGACGAGCCTCCTGGGAATAGCCATCTCCCCGCTTAGCTAGCTCTTAACTCCGCATTGGGAGTTCGGGTAGGTGGCCGTTATGGCATGTGCCCCCTACGGGGCGCATGAGATGGTGGTGCGTTCAGGGGATGTGCCTCCCTGCAAATTCGTGGCACTCGGTGGAGGCGATGGGCGGCTGATTCATTCTTATGCTGATGCCGAACATCGTACGAACAGGGGTCCGCCTTCCCCCTCGTATAAAAACTCGGAGGCGGGGACACGGGTAGGGACGATGGGTGGCGGAAGGAACTACCCTCGAGTCTTCGCGCCTTGGGCCCGATGCCACACATCGTACAAACAGGGGTTTGCCTTCCCCCTCGTATAAAAACTCGGAGGCAACGGGCTGGGGACGTTTTTGCGGCATGGCAAAACGCCCCTGGGGAGGGCGAGCGGTGAAGGGATCCTGTTTCTGAATCGCTCGCCAACCAAACAGGGGTCCGCGTCACCCTGTATAATCGGATAGCGGCTAGGACTAGTTAACCCCATCATGGGAATGGGGACGGATAGGTTTTCTGTGCCGCGTGAATTCTGTACGGAAAACACGCGGAATTAGAATACAGGGCTGACCTCCCTGTATAATGCGTGGTCACGGTGGTATGAGGAGGATGTGGGTGGAAGGACTTTGTCCGGACACGTCACATCTGACCCCCAGGGGTCCGCCTTCCCCCTCGGATAAAAACTCGGAGGCAGGGACACGGGTAGGGACGATGGATGGTGGAAGGAATTAACCCTCGAGTCTTCGCGCCTTGGGTCCTGATGCCACACATCGTACAAACAGGGGTCTACCTTCCCCCTCGTATAAAAACTCGGAGGTAGCCGGTGCAAGGATGTTTCAGTATGGTAAACATCCTTGTTAAATGGCGTGGCTTGACCGGTTTAGGGGTGCGTGCATTCCGGCGGGTACGGCCCCCCGTCCTAGCCAGGCGGGGATGCGCCTTTTCCTCCCCCGTTTCGCCTGGGGGGGAGAACCCCATTATTTGGGGGGCCCGTTGGGGGTGGCGCCTCCGACGCCAACACAGGCGTCCGCCTAGTGGGGGTCTGTCTCACCCTACTATAAAAAATCGGAGACAGAAACCCGAGATTGGGCGGGCTCCCCGCGTTGAGGCGGGGATGGCACCGCAAAAGCTCTGGCCCCTGGCGAACAGAGGGGGGCCACGTGTAGAGCAGGTCCGAGCCAAGGGACCTTTAAAAAGTTATTCCCTCTCGACGGCTGGCCACCTTGACGTGGTGAGAGGGCTCCCCTGAAGCCTCCCGCCTTGTGCGGGGGGTGGAAGGGATCTAAGAGCCAGCCAAAGGAGGAGCATACCTCTTGAAAAAAGCCGGGTAGGGCGGACTCGTGAGGCGTGGTGGAGCCAACCGTCCTAGGGGAAGGAAAACCCCGAAACCAAACCATTTCTTTGTTACAGATGAAGATGTCCACAAAGAAGAGAGCGAACGCCAAGGGTTCGGGTACCTTGGACCGGCATAGGGGGGGTATCGTCCCAGCCACCCCTAGGTCGTCATCCGACGATGGGCTACCGGTCGTGTTGCCGACGGGCACGACCGGGGAACGGACTACCGCCGAGGAGGACGATGGGAGCATCGAGGAGGTGGAAATGGAGGATGTCCCGGAGGAAGGGAAACCTCCACTTCCAAGAAGGAAGACCGCCAATCCACCAACTGGCGAGAGGAAGGAGAAGAAGTCTCCGGTTGTGGTCTTTGACCAACTACCGAGATTTCTGGACGACCCCGGGGTTGGAAGCTCGACCGTGGAGGAGTATGTAAACCCGAAAAGGCGTATTGATCCTCGCTACGGGTCTGCAGGCGACTTTACGGACTTCGTGGCCGAGCGATACGAGCGTAAGGGGAAATGGATCCCCCCCGAAAAGCGCAAGGCAGGCGCGAAGGACGTATATAGGGACGCTGGGGAGGACACCCCCCGGAAGACCTCAAGGAGGGCGGAGGTGAGGGCCCGACGTGCGGCCGAGAGGACCACAGAGATCGAGAGGCTGAGATCAAGGACCCCATCGACCTCGAGTGTGGACCAGGATCCGAAGAGGAGGAGCCCCAGTGTTTCCCCCGTACGACCCGGGGACCTGGAGCTGGCCGCTCTGGCCAAGAGAGGAAGAGGGCGCCCACCAACGACAGGTGAGTATGTTGGTAGGGCAGAGGCGATGGAACGTCTTGCGGCGGCGAAGGAGCGGGAGTTGAGGCTTCTCGAGGAGGAGCGATCCCTACAGGCTGGGTTCGTTCCTCCCGAGACCCAAAGCACCCGCTCCCTGCCTTCCGAGGACAAGGTGGCCGATCAAGTTCGGGATCTCACGGCCGCGGAGATCGAGCGGAGAGCGCGTGAGTCCCTTGGGGAGCTGGAGCGGATGGTGTCTGTCTCCACCAACCTCAAGGGAACGTTTAAGCGAGGAATGCGCCTTGCCGCCGTCCGGGTGAGGGCGTATTGCGCGGAGCTCCTCAGCCGGACGGGGACTGGTGAGGACTCGCAGGTGGGCCTCCTCCGTTCAGCCAATGACTGGCTGAGGAGGAGACTCACCGCTTGCGAGAGCGAGATCGCGGCTCTGAGGGAGGAAGTTGCGGTGCTGAGGGGGGGCCAAGTGCCACGCCCCGAGGCGACTCCCTCGGACGGGAGGAGTCCCCCGTCGAAGGTCCCCAGGACTGTTCAGCCCTTGGGGGGGGACGGCGGTGGAGGTGTCGGGAGGGGTTCCCCGTTGGGGGGGGGCTCGCCGGTGGGGATCCCGCAAGGGGCCTCCATTTCGGCGGGCTCTCCCCCTCCGGGGGCCACCACCCGTGAGGATAGGGGTGGCTCCGTGGAGTCGGCCCCGGGGGTTCCTGCGCGCGGTTATGCTCGCAGGATCCTTCGGGACCCCCCGGAGCCTTCCATCCCTGTCTCCCCCCGAAGTGGGGGGGAGGCGGGGATGGACGTGGAAGAGGAAATGGGCGCGGGGGGACATTCGGGGCCCCTTTCGATGGCCCAAGTGGAGGCCCTATTGGCCGAGGGCCTGAGGGGCGTTGAGGAGCGCCTCATGTCCGCGCTCGAGCGGATGGGGGCAGAGGAGGGACTGGCGGCAAGTCCGGGCGGGGCGGTGGGGTGGTGGCTGCGGCCCCCCCTGCTAAGCCCCCCCCGGCCCAGCGGCCGTCGAAGGCCAAGTCCCGGAAGGGGGGTGGGGGTAAGGCTGCGGCCCCCCCCGCTCGCCCCGACCGGGCCCAGCAGCCCGAGATGGGTAAGTCCCGGAAGGGAGGTGGGAGAAGGGCTACGGCCCCTCCCGCTATTCCCGACCGGGCCCAGCAGGCGCCACCTCCCCCCGCGCAAGCGGGGGAGACGTGGGCGCAGGTGGTAAGGAGGAGGAGAGGTGGAGGCCGTCCCGCCCCACCTCAACCCCCTCCTCCGGGGCCGGGTGGGCCTACCGGAGGAGGAAGGGGAGGCGCTGCCCCAGCACGGGCGGCGAAGGTCGCGAGGGCGAAGGGGCGGAGGCCTCGCCCTCCGGGGCCGGCAGCGGTTATGCTGTCGGCACCGGAGGGTGCGGGGCTTTCCGTCGAGGCGGCGATGGTCAGGGCCCGGGAGCGTATTGACCTCTCGGGACTGGGCATCGCCGACACTCGTGTGAGAAGCGCCGCGAACGGGGGGACCCTAATTGAGGTCCCCAGACCAGTTAGGGTCCGAGAGGAGGACCCCGAGCCCCCCTCATCCGCTGAGCTTGCGGACAGGCTCGCCGAGAGCCTGAGGGGGGTTCTGGAGGGAACGGGGATCCGGGTCGCCCGGCCCTCTAAGTTCGCGGAGATGCGACTTAGGGGGCTGGACGGCTCGGTGACCCTAGAGGAAGTGAGGCGGGCCCTCACGGCACTCGGGGGGCCGACGGGCGGGGACCTTCGGATCGGGGAGATCCGGAGACCCGCGCCCGGCCCGGGGACCGTGTGGGTTCGGGCACCCGTTACCCTTGTGAGAAGGGTGGCGGCTGCCGGGAGGGTGCGCGTGGGGTGGACGTGGGCACTGGTAGAGGTGCTCCGCGCCCGCCCCCTGCGCTGCTATCGCTGCCTGGCGACCGGCCACGTCAGGCAGCATTGCACGGGAGGTGCGGATCGGTCCGGGTTGTGCTACAGGTGTGGCGCACCCGGACACTCCGCAGCCAAATGTCCGGCGGCGTCCCCAAGGTGTCCGGTTTGTGCGGACCTGGGGAGGCCGTCGGACCATTGCATGGGGGCAAGGGGCTGTACCCCTCCCCGTGCCGCGAGGGGAAAGAGGGGGGAGCCCACGGCAACAACATCGCTGGGGGCTCCGGGCCAGCTGCAGGAGGCTGACCCGCCCGCCGCGACGGAAGCGGCGGGTCCCCATCCGACTGAGGAAGAAGGCACCGTGGGGGGCGGAGGGACGGAGGACATGGAGGTGGGTTAATCCCCCTCCGGTTCTCCTCTTCCCTCCTGCCATAAAGGTGCCGAAGGGAAGAAGTCCCCACAAGATCGGGGACACTGGGGAGGAACAACAACCTCCTCCCCAGCATGATGGTTGTACCATAGGCGGGGGGCCTCTCTGAAGTAGTGCAGATGCCAGATTCCAGAGAGGTCCCCACTAACGCCAGGGATGGACAACCCGGAGGGGTTTTTAGTGGGTAGTCCCTCGGCCGTTTGTTTAGGTCGGGGGGAGTCCCACATAACCCCGCCTCGAACCCCATCGAGGCGGGGTATGCGTAAATGCATTTCCCCCTCCGTTACAAAAAAAAAAAAAAAAAAAAAAAAAGGTTAGGTTAGGTTAGGTTAGGTTAGGTTAGGTTAGGTTAGGTTAGGTTAGGTTAGTTAGGAGGTGTCGGATCGAGCTCCCGTCGCCGCGAAGTATTTCGATCGTCCGGACTCTTTTTCGGAGCTCGAAAACGTTTTTAAAGTGTTCCGCGAGTAGTTTTACGCGTGAATATATGGAGGCGAACTGTTTCGTGCGATAATACGCGAGTTATGGGTGTTTTTGTCGTTCGTGATATCACCTGCCAGTTTCGGATAGTGTTACATTTGTGGAGGTTTTTTCGGTCATGGGATGGACGATGGTCAGCGGGGAATATGAGTCAGGTTAGTGTAGTGGTCCGAAATGACCGGCAAAATCGTTATTTTATACGATTTCTATGGTTTTTCGGACCTGTCAAAATAAATCGATAAGGCGGCCATATTGGCCGCCATCTTGGCGGCCATATTGAGTTTCAGGGCTTTAGTATATTAGGTCGGGTCGTGTTCATGTATGGTCGCCATCTTGGCCGCCATCTTAGATTTAGGGTTTATTCGCGAATTGACATAGTAACGGCGGCCATCTTGGCGGCCATTTTGAGAATTAGGGAATTGTTCGCGATTTAATGTTATTGGTCGCCTTGGCCGCCATCTTGACTGCAATTTTTAGTGCATTTATTAATAATTAATAAATTTGTTATAGGTGGCCATATTGGCTACCTTTTTGAATTAAATATTTAATTCGGGAACAGGTGCACTTGTGGTCATCTTGGCGGTCACTTCTTGAGTTAAAGATCGATTATTTAGGGAATAATTAGATTCATTTTTAGAATTAGATATCCCTTGTGGATATTAATAGGCGCGTGCACATATTTGTGCATATATACGTGTATATACTTCGTTATATACGTATTTTGGCGTATATATTAGGCGTTTATTTTTAAGTAAAATCGATATAACTGGCAGGCGCGTGTATCGTGTATCGCGCGTATCGCGTGTATGATAACGCCTACGGTGGCGATCTTGGAATTCGGGGAATCAGGATGGGGGGTTTGAACCAAAATTGGACGGGCTTCGGGCAGAGTGTGCGTATCGACACGTACATATCTGGATTCTGGCGGGGTGACTTGGCTGTCTCTACGGGTGCGGCGGTCACAGTCGAAAACCGGGCGACCGTTCGATTAGTAGACTGGGGGCAGTAATGTCCTTAAGCCGTTTGCATGGCCGGGGGGCGGTCCTGTCGCCCCAAAGGGGTCACGCGTGCGCTAGTACGCAAACCCAGGACGATTTGTCCCCTGGGCCGGCTTGTCGGAAGAGGAGGGACCCATAGCGTGGCTCAAGTCCCAAATCAAACGGCAATAAAGCCGAAGCACTTCTCTCCTCTGGAGAGGTGTTACGGGGAGTGGCGGCTTGGGGGGAGGCGGGCCTTGTGTCCGACGAGCCTCCTGGGAATAGCCATTTCCCCGCTTAGATAGCTCTTAACTCCACATTGGGAGTTCGGGTAAGTGGCCGTCACGGCATGTACCCCTATGGGGCGCATGAGGTGGCGGTGTTTCAGGGGATGTGCCTCCCTGCAAATTCGTGGCACTCGGTGGAGGCGATGGGCGGCTGACTCATTTTTATGGTGATGCCGTACATCGTACGAACAGGGGTCCGCCTTCCCCCTCGTATAAAAACTCGGAGGCGGGGACACGGGTAGGGACGATGGATGGCGGAAGGGGAATCGCACTCGAGTCTTCGCGCCTTGTGCCCCAAAGCCAGACATCCTACAAACAGGGGTCTGCCTTCCCCCTCGTATAAAAACTCGGAGGCAGCGGGCTGAGGGTGTTATTGCAGCATGGCAATACACCTTCAGGGGAGGTGTGCGGTGAATGGACCTTAGTCTTGAAATCGCATGCTGACCAAACAGGGGTCCGCTTCACCCTGTAAAATCGGAAGCGGCTAGGGCTTAGCTTTCCCCATTATGTATATGGGGACTCGGGTAGGACTTCTGTGCTGTGTGGTTCCCGAAAGGGAAACATGCAGAGCAGAAGACAGGGCCGACCTCCCTGTATAAATTCGTTGGTCACCGGTGGTATGAGGAGGATGTGTTGTGGAAGGACCATGGTCCCGATGCAACACATCTGACCCCCAGGGGTTTGCCTTCCCCCTCGGATAAAAACTCGGAGGCAGGGACACGGGTAGGGACGATGGATGGTGGAAGGAATTAACCCTCGAGTCTTCGCGCCTTGGGTCCTGATGCCACACATCGTACAAACAGGGGTCTACCTTCCCCCTCGTATAAAAACTCGGAGGTAGCCGGTGCGAGGATGTTTCAGTATGGTAAACATCCTTGTCAAATGGCGTGGCTTGACCGGTTTAGGGGTGCGTGCATTCCGGCGGGTACGGCCCCCCGCCCTAGCCAGGCGGGGACGCGCCTTTTCCTCCCCCGTTTCGCCTGGGGGGGAGAACCCCATTATTTGGGGGGCCCGTTGGGGGTGGCGCCTCCGACGCCAACACAGGCGTCCGCCTAGTGGGGGTCTGTCTCACCCTACTATAAAAAATCGGAGACAGAAACCCGAGATGGGCGGGCTCCCCGCGTTGAGGCGGGGATGGTACCGCAAAAGCTCTGGCCCCTGGCGAACAGAGGGGGGCCACGTGTAGAGCAGGTCCGAGCCAAGGGACCTTTAAAAAGTTATTCCCTCTCGACGGCTGGCCACCTTGACGTGGTGAGAGGGCTCCCCTGAAGCCTCCCGCCTTGGCGGGGGGTGGAAGGGATCTAAGAGCTAGCCAAAGGAGGAGCATACCTCTTGAAAAAGCCGGGTAGGGCGGACTCGTGAGGCGTGGTGGAGCCAACCGTCCTAGGGGAAGGAAAACCCCGAAATCAAACCAATTCTTTGTTACAGATGGACATGCCAACAAAGAAGAGAGCGAACGCCAAGGGTTCGGGTACCTTGGACCGGCATAGGGGGGATATCGTCCCAGTCCCCTCTAGGTCGTCATCCGACGATGGGCTACCGGCCGTGTTGCCGACGGGCACGGCCGGGGAACGGACTACCGCCGAGAAGGACGATGGGAGCATCGCGGAGGTGGAGATGGAGGACATCCCGCAGGAGAGGAAGCCTCCATCTCCAAAAAAGAAGACCGCTAATCCACCAAGCGGCGGGAAGAAGAAGGGGAAGTCCCCGACGGTGGTTTTGGACCGGCTGCCGGGGCTCTACGACCCAGAGGTTGGGGAAGCGACCTGCGACGAGTTCTTCACCGAGGTGAGGCGAGGTAGGTACAAGGCGGCGGAATGGAAGGAGTTCGTCGCCGCGTCCTACGAGCGCAAGGGTAGGTGGATCCCCCCCGACAAGCGTAAGGTAAGCGCAGGGGGTAAGTCCGGGGACCCTGGGGAGCCTACACCCCAGAGGACCGCGAGGAGGACAGAGGTTGAGGCCCGGCGCACGGCCAGGAGGACCACTGAGATCGATAGACTCAGGATGAGGACCCCATCGACCTCGAGCGTGGACCAGGACCCAGAGGAAAGGAGGAGTCCTAGTGTCTCCCCAGTACGACCCGGGGACCTGGAATTGGCAGCGTTGGCCAAAAGAGGAAGAGGGCGCCCACCGACAACGGGTGAGTATGTCGGTAGAGCGGAGGCGATCGAACGTCTCGCGGCGGCGAAGGAGCGGGAGCTGAAGGCTCTCGAAGAGGAGCGATCCCTACAGGCTGGGTTCGTTCCTCCCGAGACCCAAAGCACCCGCTCCTTGCCTTCCGAGGACGAGGTGGCCGAACAAGTTCGGGATCTCACGGCCATGGAGATCGAGCGGAGAGCGCGAGAGTCCCTTGGGGAGCTGGAACGGATGGTATCCGTCTCCAGCAACCTCAAGGGAACCTTTAAGCGTAGCATGCGCCTGGCTGCCGTTCGGGTGAAGGCGTACTGCGCGGAGCTCCTCAGCCGGACGGGGACTGGTGAGGACTCGCAGGTGGGCCTCCTCCGTTCAGCCAATGATTGGCTGAGGAGGAGATTGTCCGCCTGCGAGAACGAGATTGCGGCTCTGAGGGAGGAGGTTGCGGTGCTGAGGGGGGGCCAAGTGCCACGCCCCGAGGCGACTCCCTCGGACGGGAAGAGTCCCCCGTCGAAGGTCCCCAGGACCGTTCAACCCTTGAGGGGGGACGAGGGTGGGGGCTTTCGGGGGGGGTCCCCCGTTGGGGGGGGGCTCGCCGGTGGGGCTCCGCAAGGGGCCCCCACTTCGGCGGGCTCCCCCCCTCCGGGGGCCCTCACCCGTGGGGTTAGGGGGGCTCCGTGGAGATGGTCCCGGGGGTTCCTGCGCGCGGTTATGCTCGCAGGATCCTTCGGGACTCCCCGGAGCCTTCCATCCCTGTCTCCCCCCGTTATGGGGGGGAGACGGGGATGGACGTGGAAGAGGAAATGGGCGCGGGGGGGCATTCGGGGCCCCTTTCGATGGCCCAAGTGGAGGCCCTATTGGCCGAGGGCCTGAGGGGCGTTGAGGAGCGCCTCATGTCCGCGCTCGAGCGGATTGGGGGCAGAGGAGGGACTGGCGGCAAGTCCGGGCGGGGCGGTGGGGTGGTGGCTGCGGCCCCCCCTGCTAAGCCCCCCCCGGCCCAGCGGCCGTCGAAGGCCAAGTCCCGGAAGGGGGGTGGGGGTAAGGCTGCGGCCCCCCCCGCTCGCCCCGACCGGGCCCAGCAGCCCGAGATGGGTAAGTCCCGGAAGGGAGGTGGGAGAAGGGCTACGGCCCCTCCCGCTATTCCCGACCGGGCCCAGCAGGCGCCAACTCCCCCCGCGCAAGCGGGGGAGACGTGGGCGCAAGTGGTAAGGAGGAGGAGAGGTGGAGGCCGTCCCGCCCCACCTCAACCCCCTCCTCCGGGGCCGGGTGGGCCTACCGGAGGAGGAAGGGGAGGCGCTGCCCCAGCACGGGCGGCGAAGGTCGCGAGGGCGAAGGGGCGGAGGCCTCGCCCTCCGGGGCCGGCAGCGGTTATGCTGTCGGCACCGGAGGGTGCGGGGCTTTCCGTCGAGGCGGCGATGGTCAGGGCCCGGGAGCGTATTGACCTCTCGGGACTGGGCATCGCCGACACTCGTGTGAGAAGCGCCGCGAACGGGGGGACCCTAATTGAGGTCCCCAGACCAGTTAGGGTCCGAGAGGAGGACCCCGAGCCCCCCTCATCCGCTGAGCTTGCGGACAGGCTCGCCGAGAGCCTGAGGGGGGTTCTGGAGGGAACGGGGATCCGGGTCGCCCGGCCCTCTAAGTTCGCGGAGATGCGACTTAGGGGGCTGGACGGCTCGGTGACCCTAGAGGAAGTGAGGCGGGCCCTCACGGCACTCGGGGGGCCGACGGGCGGGGACCTTCGGATCGGGGAGATCCGGAGACCTGCGCCCGGCCCGGGGACCGTGTGGGTTCGGGCACCCGTTACCCTTGTGAGAAGGGTGGCGGCTGCCGGGAGGGTGCGCGTGGGGTGGACGTGGGCACTGGTAGAGGTGCTCCGCGCCCGCCCCCTGCGCTGTTATCGCTGCCTGGCGACCGGCCACGTCAGGCAGCATTGCACGGGAGGTGCGGATCGGTCCGGGTTGTGCTACAGGTGTGGCGCACCCGGACACTCCGCAGCCAAATGTCCGGCGGCGTCCCCAAGGTGTCCGGTTTGTGCGGACCTGGGGAGGCCGTCGGACCATTGCATGGGGGCAAGGGGCTGTACCCCTCCCCGTGCCGCGAGGGGAAAGAGGGGGGAGCCCGCAACAACAACATCGTTGGGGGCTCCGGGCCAGCTGCAGGAGGCTGACCCGCCCGCCGCGATGGAAGCGGCGGGTCCCCATCCGACTGAGGAAGAGGGCACCATGGGGGGCGGAGGGACGGAGGACATGGAGGTGGGTTAATCCCCCTCCGGTTCTCCTCTTCCCTCCTGCCATAAAGGTGCCGAAGGGAAGAAGTCCCCACAAGATCGGGGACACTGGGGAGGAACAACAACCTCCTCCCCAGCATGATGGTTGTACCATAGGCGGGGGGCCTCTCTGAAGTAGTGCAGATGCCAGATTCCAGAGAGGTCCCCACTAACGCCAGGGATGGACAACCCGGAGGGGTTTTTAGTGGGTAGTCCCTCGGCCGTTTGTTTAGGTCGGGGGGAGTCCCACATAACCCCGCCTCGAACCCCATCGAGGCGGGGTATGCGTAAATGCATTTCCCCCTCCGTTACAAAAAAAAAAAAAAAAAAAAAAAAGGTTAGGTTAGGTTAGGTTCCCCTCCGATGGCACACCACCTTGACGTGGTGGAGGGGCTCCCCTTCGCTTGTTTAGAAGGGGTCTAAGAGTGTGCCACTTAGCTCGATCGTCGTATGAATGTGTATTGTTTTCATTTATTTTGGGTGCATGTAGTGGAACGATTGGGGATATTGTGAGGGGTTATAGGGGGGTTATTGGGGTTTTTATGGGGATTGTGTGGGTTTGAGGGGGGTGTGTGGGTTATGGGTGTGGGTTTTGGGGATTGGTGGGGTGGGTATTGGGGTTTTTTTTATGGGAAGGGGGTGGGGGTATGTGTCGTGGGATGGAGGATCGAGTGGGAAGGTGAGGTAGGTAACCTCAGTAAAAAATCCCGGGCAGGCCAGGCTCGTCAGGCGTGGTGAAGCCAACTGGCCTAGGTGAAGGAAAACACCGAAATTAAACCACTCTTTTGATGCACATGACATGGACACCAACAAGAGGAACAAACTTACCGCCGCAGTGGGCCTCGGAACCCACAGTGGCCGGCGAGAGGGGAGTCCAGTCCCGGCTCCCTTCCCGTCGTCATCGAACGACGGGCTACCCGTGGCGTTGCCAACGAGCGTCGCGGGCGAACTGGCAATCGTTGAGGAGAAAGTGGTGAGGGTGGCGGTCTCTCGGGTGGACCGGCCTTGCCCGGCCTCTGCGAAAGCGAGGCTGAGGGCGAGGTCCGCCTCCGGGGCGCGCAGGCACCCTTACTCTAGGGACGAGGACAAAGCTCGGGCGGAGAGTGCGTCCCGCTCGAGTTCAAGTGCGGAGCGCGCACCATTGGAAGGAGTTGCTGGTGGGCCCCCTGCTGCCACGTCGCAGGGGACTTTATACACCAGCGCAAGTGGGAGTGAGGGCTCAAAGGAGTCCCTCGTGGGAATGGGCCCGGATGGGCTCCCTGTGAAAAGGGGGAGGGGAAGGCCCCCCACCACAGGGGAGCACGTAGGGCGGCGCGAAAAGCGCGAAAAGGAGGAAGCCCTTAAAAGGGAGAGGGATAGGGAGGTCAGAGCTAAAAAAGCCCTGTCTGAGGACACCCCCCCTCCTCTCCCCAGCAAGGAGCTAAAGATCTACGAGGTCCAGTGCGCGGAAGAACTGGGCCTCGCACCAACACGCGATGTGGCTGCAAGGAGCCTTGAGGAGGCTGCGTGGATCGACAAGATCGCTGCGCGTTCCGGAAACCTCCAGGGCTCCTTGCAGCGTAAGTTGAGGGAGGCCGCCGCCGTCGTAAGGGTGGCGGCGGCGACCCTCAGCGAAAGGGCTGAGCGCATGGAGGAGCCGGGCGATCTGGCCCTCCTGCGCAATGACCTGAAGGCCTTGACGGCCAAAAATGGGGACCTCCAGAAAGAGGTCCTCAAATTGAGGGAGGAGCTGGATGCGACTCGTCGCGCCAAGCCCTCCCTGAGCTTGCCGCTTGCCGCCTCACCCGAGGAGGTTCCGCGCAAGAGGACGCGGGCCCCTCGGGTGACGGCGGTAGAAGTGGTGGATCCACCCATAAAGGTGGTGAAGCCCGTAAAGGATAGGGGACCCTTGTCCCCAAAGGCTCGCGGTGGGGCCAGGGGGCTTCGGCCCCCAGCGTCTCCGGGGGGGGTTCAGGGGCTTCGGCCCCCAACGTCTCCGGGGGGGGTACAGGGACTCGTGTCCCCAACGTTGGCGGGTGGCCGGGGTAATGTGGCGGTGAGGCCCCCTTTGAGGGGTGTCTCTGCGCCGCTCCCCGAAACCTACCCGCCGGGAATGGTCGGTGAGGGCGAGCGTGCCTGGTATCGGTGGTACACCGACCAGATCAACGCCCTCATTGACCTGCGGGCGGCTATAGGCCGGGGTGGGCCCCATGGACCCACCGCAACGGCCGGCCGTCCGCTTACAGGGGCCTTTCCACCTCTCCCCCCTGACGGTGCCGTTGCACTGGGTCGGGGGGGGAGGAGGAGAAGGAAGAGGAGAGGGTCTAGCACGGGGGGGAATAGGGGCACAATGCCCTTTCCTCCCCAACCCTCAGTCACGCGAGGATCGCTGGCGGGAACGGGAGGACGGGGGGGGAAGCCCCCCCCCGGCGACTCCCGGCCGACGAGACCACCGCGGGAGATCCCCCCTCCCCCCCCACACGTACCCGGCCAGGATGAGCCCTGGTCTAGGGTGGTGGGACGGAGGGAGAGGAAGACTGGGGCGAAGGCCGCGCAAGCGGCCCAACCCCCAGCTAAGAAAGGTGCTGCCAAACGGGCGCCTCCTCCTCGGCGAGCCGAGGGGACACGCCGGGGGCAGCAGCCTGGAAGGCGTCGGGGGGGAGATGTCCCCAGGCGTAGGGTGCCCCGTTCGGCGGCGGTAACAATTACCTGCGCCGACGGGGAATATCAGCAGACCATGGTCCGGGCTCGGAGGGAGGTCGACCTCCCGAAATTGGGAATCGACTCCCTCCGGGTCCGCGAAGCCGCAACGGGGGCCATGGTGATCGAGCTCACCGGGTCGGGTGGGAAGGACGGACCAACGGCGACACAGAGGGCGGATGCCCTCTACGCTGACCTCCGCCGGGTATTCGCCGGAGAGGAGGCGGTCCGTCTCGCCCGGCCCGTGAGGAAAGCGGAGCTGCGGCTCCGGGGCCTCGATCGGTCCCTGGAGGCCGCTGACATAGCGGCGGCCATAGCCAGGGATGGAGGCTGTGCGGCGGAGGACGTGCGGGTGGGGGACATCAAGTTCCCCACCCGCGGCCTGGGCACTGCATGGGTGCAGTGCCCACTAAGGGCCGCCAATAGAGTGGCGGCGGCGCGGACCATCCAGGTGGGATGGTCCCGCGCCCAGATAGAGCTGCTGGACAAGCGCCCCCTGCAATGTTTTCGTTGTCTGGAAAGGGGGCATGTCCAGCAGCATTGCAGCAGCCCTGTAGATAGACGGGGCTGCTGCTATAGATGCGGCAAACCGGGTCACCTGGCGCGCGACTGCGCGGATAAAGTCGGGTGCCCGGTTTGTTTGGGATTGGGTCGGCCGGCCGACCATAGGGTGGGGAGTGCAAAATGCACCCCACCCAAGAGGCGGCCGGACCGACGACGAGAGATTCTCCCGGCAGCAAGCGCCGCGAAGGGATCTCGGCCGGTTAAACTGGCTGAGATCACCGCGGAGCCCTCCGAAACCCGGAAACGCGGGCCGGAGGATGATGGGGCCTCCTCTGAGGCCCCGATGGAGAAAAGGCCCCCTAGGGCCAAGGTGACGGCCGTGACACCTCCGACATCGCTGTCGGAGGTACAAATGGTCGATCTTGAGGGCCGCGATAAATAGTGGCCCTCAAGATATTGCAGGCCAACCTGAACCACGCTCGCCGGGCGCAGGACTTATTTCTGCATAGCCTGGCTGAGCGTGGTTTCGGGTTGGGGATCGCGGCGGAGCCATATTACGTTCCGGAAGCCAGTCCATGTTGGATCGGCGACCGGACGGGCTCCGTCGCGATCACGTGGAGGAATGACCCCACACTCCCGCCTTGCACACCGGTCGAGGCCGGGGCGGGTGTGGTGGTGGTCAAGTGGGGGCCCATCTCGGTGCTGGGGGTTTATATCTCCCCGAGTGTGGGCCTCGCCCAGTTTGAGGCGTTCTTGGACGGGGTGTCGGCGTGTTTTCGCCGACAGATGCCCCGTCCAATTATCGTGGCCGGGGACTTCAACGCGAAATCAACGCGTTGGGGTTCCCGGTACACGGACGCCAGGGGCGAGGCCCTTCAGGATTGGGCGGCGGCACTCGGCCTGTGTTTAATTAACACTGGGTCGAGGAGCACCCTAGTGCGGTGGCAGGGGGAATCGGTCCCGGATATCACGTGGGCCACCCCCTCCGCCGCACGAATGATAGTAAGTTGGCGGGTGGCAGAGTGCGAGACGCTCTCCGACCACCTCTATATAGAGGTGGTCCTTAATGCCACCCGCCGCGGGGTGCTCAGCCGCTCCCAAGACCGGGGAGATGCCCGGCCGAGGAGATGGGCCCTTAAGAAGATGAGCCCGGACAGGCTGATCGCAGCCGTCCTTGCGGCCGACTGGCCGTGTCCCGGGGGGGAGGGGCGGGGGATTAATGAAGAAGTGGAATGGTTCCGGGGCGCACTTCGCGACGCGTGCGATTTCGCGATGCCCCGGACCAACCCCCGCCCGAGGAGGGCGGCGTACTGGTGGTGCGAGGAGATCGCCGAACTTCGGCGGCTCTCCGTCGCAGCCAGGCGCCGCTTCACCCGGGCCCGGCGTCGATCAGACGCCGGAAGGACGGCTGAGGCGTATGAGGGGTTCCGCGCCGCTCGGAACTCCCTCAGCGCCGCGATCAGGCGGGCCAAGGCCCGAGCGTGGGACGAGCTCCTACGCTCCTTGGATGCAGACCCATGGGGGCGCCCATATAAGCTTGTTATGAACAGGCTGAAACCTTGGGCGCCCCCCGTGACGGAATCCCTGGAACCCCAGGTCCTCGAAGATGTCCTGGGGGCCCTCTTTCCATCTGAGGGCCCCCCTTTTGACGCGGGTGGTCGTCAAGAGACGACCATCCCGTGGTCGGAGGACTTGGAGGTTTCAGAGGAGGAAATGGCCGGTGTGATCCGTCGATTGAGACTCCGGGGCAATAAGGCCCCGGGTCCCGACGGGATCCCCGGCCGGGTCTGGGTCCTGGCTTTGGCCCAACTGTCCGGGCGCCTGAGGCGGCTATTCAATAGCTGCCTCAGGGAGGGCATATTCCCCCCGGCATGGGTGAGGGCTAGATTAGTCCTCATCCCAAAGGGGGGCAAGCCCAGCAACGCCCCTTCTGCATACAGGCCGATCTGCCTGTTGGACGAGGCGGGTAAACTCTTGGAGAGAGTGTTGGCGAACCGCCTCGTCCAACACCTGTCCCGAGGAGAGATGGACCTCCACCGTGACCAGTATGGATTCCGCGGGGGCCGATCGACCGTCGACGCGATCTTGCGCGTCCGGTCCCTCGCGGAGTCCATTATGGAGGAGGGCAGGGTGGTGCTTGCGGTGTCGCTAGACATTCGCAATGCGTTTAACACCCTGCCCTGGAGTAGGGTGGGGGAGGCCGCGAATACCTTTGGCCTCCCCCCCTACATGGTGGAGGTCCTGCGAAGCTATTTCCGGGACAGGTGGCTGGAGTACCCCGATCACCGGGTACTCCTTAGCAGAAGGGGCGTATACTGCGGGGTTCCACAGGGGTCCGTTTTGGGCCCCATTCTGTGGAACCTCGCGTATAATAGGGTGCTGGGTATTGCCCTCCCCCCCGGCTGCAGTGTCGTCTGTTACGCGGACGACACTCTGCTGTTGGCCGGGGGAGAGAGCTGGGGGGATGCAGTTTCGGCTGCCAACGTGGGGGTAGCGTGCGCTGTCCGCGCGATCCGCGGCATGGGCTTGCAGATAGCGCCTCATAAGACCGAGGCGCTATTCATGCACAGGGGGGAGCAAGGGGCCCCCCCCGCAGACGCCCATGTCGCGGTGGGTGACATCTCCGTCCGGGTGGGAGACAGGTTGAAGTACCTTGGTCTCTACCTGGACGCGGCTTGGAGCTTTGGCGGGCACTTTGAGCTTCTGGCCCCCAGGGCAGAGTCGGTGGCACTTAGCCTTAGCCGACTCTTGCCCAATCTTGGGGGCCCGGATGGCCGGGTGCGCCGCCTCTATGCGAACACCGTCCGGGCGGTGGCCCTTTACGGGTCACCGGTGTGGGCGGATGCCCTGGTGGCCAATAAGCGGGGCAGCATGTTGCTGCACCGCGTCTTCAGGAGGGTGGCCATCAGGGTAATCCGAGGTTACAGGACGGTGTCGCACACGGCGGCCTGTTTACTGGCAGGGATGCCGCCCGTCGAGCTCTACGCAGATATGTACGCGCACGTGTACGCGCGTACGCGTGAGCTCGGCGGGCTAGGCGTGGCATTGACCCCAAGGGTCAAGGCCGCCGTGAGGCTTCAAGCTAGACGGCGCGCTCTGGAGAGGTGGGACGAGCACCTCTCCAATCCCCGAGATACATCGGGGAGGCGCGTCGTCGAGGCCATCCGCCCCCATTTGATCAAATGGGTCAATCGGGCGGGTGGCGAGATGTCGTACCGTGCGACACAGGTATTTACGGGCCATGGGTGTTTTGGCTCATACCTGTGTCGCATCGGGAAAGAGGACAGCGCGCGCTGCCATCATTGTACGGGGGGGGACGAGGACACGGCGCAACACACGCTGGAGGTGTGCCCAGCGTGGGCAAACGAGCGCCGTGCCCTCGTCGATGTATTGGGGGGGGGGGATATTGATTTCTCGCTCTCGGGCATCGTAAGGGCGATGCTTGAGAGCGAGGAATCCTGGAGGGCGGTCTCCTCCTTCTGTGAAGCAGTCATGCTCCAGAAGGAGGAGGCCGAAAGGGAGCGCGAACGCCTCCCCGGTGGACGCCGGGGAGAGGGCGCCCAAGATGGGACGGCCGAGGGAGACGGGGGGGAAAGGCGGGAAGAGCCGTTTATCGGCAGGACCCGCCGACCCCCTACGACCTCCGGCCGCGGTGGCGCGGCAGCACGCCGCGCCCCACGGATCCCCAGGGGTGGGTCAACGGGGGCCGGGGCATCAGCCCCAGGCCACTCCGGAGACCTGCCCCAGCAGAGGGGGGGCGCACGCAGGGGGAGAGGGCGGGGTCACGATCGGACCCGGCCCCATAGAACTCCCCCGGCGATTGCGCAGGGCCCTGGCAATTCGGGGGGACGTCCGCTAACTCGTCGCGGACGTCTCACCCCGAGCCGGGCCCGGTGGTCGGAGCCCAGGTGGGGTACCTGGGCCCGGCCACGCCCCCCCCGGGAATAATATCGGGAGGGAGGCGAGAGGGGCGGTGGTCCCCCTCTCGCCAATTTAGGCTGAAGTCCCCATAAGAACGGGACACTGGGGGAGACACAAACCACTCCCCCAGCGGGCACGGCCCGTGGGCGGGGGGCCTCTCTGATGTAGTGCATATGCCAGTTTCCAGAGAGGCCCCCTGAAACGCCCGAGATAGGCCACCCGGAGGGGTTTTAGTGGGTAGTCCTCGGCCGTTTGTTTAGGCCGGGGTAGTCCCACATAACCCCGCCTCGAACCCCATCGAGGCGGGGTATGCGTAAAGGCATTTCCCCTCCGTTACAAAAAAAAAAAAAAAAAAAAAAAAAAAAAAAAAGGTTAGGTTAGGTTAGGTTAGGTTAGGTTAGGTTAGGTTAGGTTAGGTTAGGTTAGGTTAGGTTAGGTTAGGTTAGGTTAGGTTAGGTTAGGTTAGGTTCCCTCTCGACCCTCTCGATGGTGTGCCACCTTGACGTGGTGAGAGGGCTCACCCCGAAGCTTCCCTAGGGAAGCGGAAGGGTGCTAAGAGCACACCCACGCGTTTAAGGGTAAGGGTGGGTTTTCGGGGATTTGTGGGGTGGGATTTTCCCCCTGGCATACGGGGAAGGCCTCCTGTGATCTCTCAGGGCCATGGCGGTGGATCATACCGTCTTGGGCCTGGGAGGTAGGAGCCGTAATGTATGCCTAGAGGGTAGTGCCCCTCGAATCAAATGCACTCCTCGTAGTCCAAGCTGTGCGTAACCGTGGTGAGGGACGCTGGCCGGGGCGAGGTTAATATCCCGGTCTCGAACGGTGCCTCTGGGGCACATGTCCGAACCCCAGAGTATTTTAGGACTTACCCTGGTAAGGAGG
>JAXRKO010001023.1:0-23415 GCA_037039905.1 Formica aserva
TGTGCTTTAATTTTGACAACAATTTTGTAGCAAACATTTGTCTTGTTTTGGTTTGTCAAAAAGTTTGAAGCAAATTGACGGCAAAATTTTTCGTCTCACGATGCTGTAAATAATAGGAAAAGGCTTGCCCGTAAATTTTACGCATAGAAGAACACGTATGATGCTAATTCACGGTGTAACACAAACTTTACGCCAATTAGTAGCAAATGTTGTTATACACGCTATAATAGCAAATTTACGACAAGAACAGAGCAAACCTTATTGTACACGATATGATAACACATTTACGGAAATAACAGAGCAAAGTATACTCTGGCACAACGAGACGCAAAATTCACGCAAATAACAGAGCAAACCTTGCCATGCACGGCATGACAGCAAATTTACAACTTTACTTTATTACAAACTTTACAAAAATATAGTATTCTGCCGATAGTTCGTTTATTCATCGCTATGCGACGCGCTATATACATCCATCTCGTATTTGATTTTTAGTCATGAGAAGTATATAAAGCTTGCAAAGAGCAACTGGTAGAAGATTAAAAATATAATTATTTCTATCAGTTCAATTACTGATACAATCCCAACATAGGGAATTCAGATACTGGACTGATTGTTTCTCTTAGATCGGGCAGATAAATGTCTGAAAAAGTTTAAATCATCCGTTCATTGTTTATTTAAAATGTATATATATATATATATATATATATATATATAAAATTCATATATTCATCATATTATAAATTCATTTTCAATTATTCATATATTATCATCATCTCATAATTATAATAAATGTCATCTAAGGCTTTGTCTGCGCGGTCGCATAGCTTCTAAAAACGACTTGTCAAACAAAGAACGGATTGTTTCACAAAATAGTCCTCTCTGCGAGATTTATCGTTTCTCACAATTTGTCACAGAAGTCCTGAATCACTCACCCCGTATAGAAAATTACCACAAATTTGCTATCACGCCATGCACAGCAAGGTTTGTTCTGATCTTGTTACAAATTTGCTATCATATCGTGCATGGCAAGGTTTGCCCTATTCTTGCCACAAATTTGTTGTCATGCCGTGCACGGCAAGGTTTGCCCTATTCTTGCCATAAATTTGCTGTCATCCCGTGCACAGCAAGGTTTGTCCTATTCTTGCTACAAATTTGCTGTCATGCCGTGCACGGCAAGATTTGCTCTATTATTTGCGCAAAATGTGTATCACACTATTGCGACAAGCCTTGCCAGCAAAAGCTAAGCTTTTTGCGGACACACCTTGTCACAATTTTGCTGTAAAGGCATGCTCGGGTTTGCTGCAAACTTTGCGCAAAGTTTGCATCATTTTGCTTGCTGGGATGGTATTACTAATTATATACTTGTGTTTGGAATATATATGTATATAATGTATATGTGTATATGTATATATGTACATAACTTATATAATTGAAAAAATCATATATCTAATTAAAATTATATATATATATATAATAAAATATATATAAAATATATATACAAGATGTCCGACAAGTAAGTGACTAAACGAAAGGTAGAGGTAGATTGGATTAAACTGAAAGAAAAGTCCTATACCTTTTTTTTGTATAATGCTTAATAAAAGAGTTATTACCGAGTAAAATCTGGCCAATCAGTGCTGACCTTTAGCCGAACGCACGTCAGTGAACCTTGCGCCTGGTAATGATACGCCATCGTAACGACGGAGTGCTCACGCATACTACCAAGAGCGCAACTCACCAAGGTGCGTCCGGCTAAAAGTCGACGATGATTGGTCAGACTTTACTTGATCATAACTCCTTTATATTAAGCGTTATACAGAAAAATAGTACAGGATTTTTCTTGGTTTGACCCAATCTATCTCCATCTTTCGTTTAATCATTTACTTATCAGGACACTCTATATAATTAAAAAATTATAATTAACTTAAAATTCTAAATTATATAAAGTTATGAAAAGCTTCCGGACAATGGTGTTTCAAGTAATTTTGAAGTCTTTGCAAGAAAGCTTGAAAACAGCGCCATGATGTGTCCTTTGATGAGCACGCAGATTAAAACTGTAAAATAAACATATAATGATTAATTAGTCGTACGATAATGGTATCTAATAATTATTATTAATTATCAAATATCAATAATTATTATATATTAAAATAGTATCGATCAAATAAGATAAAATATACAGAAAATATTCTGAAATTATTATTCTTTCTTTGTATTTGTATTAAAAATTCTCCGAATACAGCAAAATTTGGAGCAAAATTTTGTAAGGATACATTTTCAATAAAGAAAAATTGAGATTTTTATTATGTCCAAGTTTGTATGAGACTAAAGCTTGTGAACTTCTAACAGTATATCCAAAGATACATATCATTAATTCAAGATTTCTAATATTTTAGCTAAATATTATTCTCGCCTCCCTTTTTACGTACCGATTTGCGAAAGATTTATGGCAAACGGGATACTCAGAGGACTTTTCGCCTGTGTAAAAACGCAAATGGCTCTTCAATTGAAGCTCTTGCGGCAATGCAGACAATAATGCATCATTTCCTTTCTTTTCCAGAATTGAGCATTCCTCTTTAATAGGCGTCTCGACGGGATTGATCGGTTCGTGTTTTTACTTTATCAGATACAAAAAAAGGAAAGGGCCCCATCCCCGCCCTATCCTGTGAGGCACAACCAAACAATTTGCCCCTCCATATTTTACCCTGAAAAAATAAATGATTAGCGATGAGAACGGCCCCACCTCGCCGTTCTCTGTGAAGCACATCCAAATTTGATACTGCTTCTCCAATAAAAAAAATATATGACATTAACAATAGTCTGATGGACTCTCGAAAAGAATTATCTTACCAGTCTCACCGTATATATCTGAAATAATGAAATAAATTGATTTATTATAGAATATTAATATTTTTTTATTTGATTGTTATTCAAGATATTAAAATTTTTTAAAAATTATTTTTTTTATGTTCTATAACTCAAATAATTTTATTCTTAACTTTAATTTTTCCTTTATTAATTAATAATGTAATTTAATAAATTTTTATAATTTATATATAATTACTATAAATTATTATATTTCTTTATTTACCATCCTCCATCAAATCTTCGTCCTCCCTCAATGGCATTTGCAGGTCTTCGTTCTATGCTATTTTCTCCGTTTGGTCGTCGTCCATGTTATCCTCGGTTTCGTCGGCGTACTCAGTTGTATCCATGTCCTGGATGTCCTCGATATCGTTTTCCATTCCATCCATATCTTGAGCGTCCATTTCATAGGCGTTTTCAATTTCCTCCGTGTGCTGGGCAGGGTTGGATAGTAAATAATTAAAAAGTTAAAAACTGAATTAAAAAGTTAATAATGTTTAACTTAACTTATTGTTTAGTTAATTTTAAACGTATTAACTTTTAACTTAAACTAATTACTTTTAAATGCATTAATGTTAATTTATTAACTTTTTTTATACAAGTTAAAATTTTGTATCTTTGGTTTATCAATAATTATAATAAGATAGTATCTAGTACCATTAAAACATGTGTTCTTACACAACGATGCCATTCTCGGCACACATAGAACGTATGTTTAGTACAGGTAGTTTAGTATATGATGATTAATTTTAATAAATAATAATTTGATAATTAATTTAATTTAATTTTAATTTAATTTTTGTTGATGGAAAAATTTTATAAAACTTTTAAACGTTTTTCATATATTATCCTTCTACATCTTGAATTAAAATTTAATTTGCAAAATATTATTTTAAAATTATAATATTAATTAATAATTTAATATTATTGAAATAATACAAGACTCTCATTCTGTTTTTTTATATTATGATGATACAATGTATATAGTATAGAAAGATTATTTACATAATTGGGCTATAAATATTATTACTAATATTCAGCATCATTATCGTGTATTGCGAGACCTTACGAAAAAAAGAAAAAAGAGATAAGACGTAATGAAACAGCGAGCGAATAAGATTAGTATAGGTAGCGTGCGTCTTTATTTTATTTCTCAAGAATTAATTTCCGCAACATAACTTTGTCATACATGGTTGAATTTGGCGTAACATAAGCTTTAATATAATTTGAAAATTTTTTCAAAATATCAAAGAAGAATATTGAGTGGTGGGGGTATCTCGAAAAATTTACCATTTTTTAAAAATCCAGATACGCCATTGTAAAGTACATTTGAAACCATAAAACTTATGTTTAAACAATTTTTTCATATATCTTTTTGTTTCAATAATATTCGCTTCGGAATGTAAAAACCGATTTTTCTAAAGGGTTGTTTTCACCCCTGAAACCGATTTTTAGCACCAACAAAAAATCGTTTCATTATTAGGGACTACTACTCTATAATTATGCAAAGTTTCAGATTTTTTTGAATTTTCGCGTTGCCGAAGGTTCCTTGTTAATTAATTTTTGGGTCATCAACATTGAACCTAACTTAATTTTAAAAAATTAACTTACCCAATCTTGATGCTGGGCTTTTTCTGGTCCGTTCCTGGCGTCCTCAGCTTCCTTCTGAATGTCTTCGAACTCTATGTCCACTTCCGCATTGTCTATTCGCCGATGTCGATTTGGTGGGACTTCTTCATTTTCTTCATCAAGAGGAGCTTGTCGTCGTTTTCTATTATAACACCATTTTCTAGTTTTGAGACTTTTCAGAGCTTTCTCCTAAGTTTTATAGAATTCCATGTTATTGGGATTTGGAAAATATTTATTGGCGTTTATGGCATCTGGAAAAAAAAATTCATAAAAAATACTTTAGTTATCGTCATGTATTTAATGTACAATATAAACAATGATAGACGGTGCATTTTTTACGAACCTTGACATGCTTGAGCGAAACGACTGTTTCGCAATTTGCATCCCCCTGGTTCAGTTCTTCCGTTTAAAGTTAAACATGACGAAATCTCCTCATCTTCGGGAAATACGCTGCGAAAATATTCTGCAGCGCAATCAACTGGATTGGTCCGTCCAAGGTAAATAAAGTACCCCACCTATAACAAAATTTTAGTAGTAAACTGAATTACTATAAATATGTATTTAGAA
The DNA here is from genome assembly GCA_037039905.1 of Formica aserva. Lineage (NCBI taxonomy): Eukaryota > Metazoa > Arthropoda > Insecta > Hymenoptera > Formicidae > Formica > Formica aserva. The sequence goes on from JAXRKO010001023.1 coordinate 5,062, forward strand.
AAAAATCTTACCAAGTCATTGTAAATTTCTTCGTCAACTTCTTCGAAGGCCAAGAAATCGTCGACGGTTCTAAAGGAAATTCCCTGTGGCTTTATTGGTCTCTTTACTGCAGACTCTCGCATTAACCGTTTAATGGCCGTTGTATTTTCACTGCAGAAAAATATGAAATTGTAAGATTAAAAATTTATTTATAGTAAGTTGCTTGTTGTTCCTTAGTAAAATTATTAATATTTACTCAATTTTCTTTTCAATGGAAATTTGTCGCTTTTCCATACAACGTAGTTGCGTCATGATCATTCTGAAATAAAATTGATGTTTTCATTCAGACACATAGACAATCTTTGTTATTATTTTATTTCATTTGTAATTATTTTTGAAACTTACTTTAAAGACCGCGCTATATCGTGGGATGTTCTTTTGTCTGTTGTCCTTCTTTATGTTCTTGGCTATTTTCTCTGACTGGTAATAGGCGTAAATTGCGTTGTACAGTTAATGAAGATGGTGATGGAGATGGTCGTAATAATGTTTGTTTATATTGTGATAATGGTTTTGATGGTGGATGAATGTTTTGTGTGAATGATTTTATGGTTGGTGAAAGAGAGCGTGATGATGTTTGTTTCAACTGTGATGGGGATTTTGATGGTGAAAGAATGTTTCGTGCAAATGATTGGGCGGCCGAAGAAGAGAGTGATGATGTTTGTTTGCGTTGTGGTGATGATTTTGATGTTAGAGGAATGTTTCGTACAAATGATTGAGCGACTGATGAAGAAGAGCGTGATGAAATGTTTCTATGTTGTACTGATGGAGAGGGCATGTGTTCATATGATTGTGCACGTGAGAATGATAATGATGAAGCATTCAAGGATGATGATACTGGAGATTGTGAATATTGTAATGGTGCTGTCTGTCTTTGTGTAGTTGTTATAACAGTCATGTTTCGTGTCGTATGTCCTTGTATGTTTTTTACGTCTCTTCGTTGCAATTGCTGAGAGTGGGATGTGCGATATTTTGCAATATCCGTACTCAGCAATTGCAATGCTTTAAATGTTAATTTATCAGTCTTCTCCGTATCTCTTTCTCTTCCTCGTCCTTGAGGATTCATCTGAACAAAAATTTTAGAAAACCTACCTAATAAAGGCCATTTTAATCTCTGGTATGTAGAATAACTGCAACTACCCAGACATTAACAATAGGATCCCTATGCCCTTCAGTATGCCAATAAGGCATGCGAAAACATTTATTCTGTACTTCATTAAGATTTATTATAATAACTTCATCAGATAATGAAGAACATCGAAAGACACCTACTGAAAACGATGGCAAACCAACATCAAAAAAATCTTCAACTCTGCGAAATTCTTTAACTGCCAACTGATAATGCTCACGCGAGAGAATAATGTTTTGAACAAGACAAACTTTCGAATTCTTTAATATTACCGTATTATCTTGATTTTTCACCGATATACGAAATTTTTCTGTATCTAAGATCTGAAACTGATGACTATCTAGCGGGATATCAAAAACTACAGGACTAACCCACGGTTTACTGGAACGCACCACTTCTTCAGTTATATTTAAAAGATTTTGTGTAACTTGAAACTTTTCAAATCGCCTATTTACAATTTGCTGCAAATGCTGATGAGACTTCCGGCAAACCTTGCGGAAATAAATCATATTATTTTCATAGGGAAACATAGACAATTCATTTAATGAGCCAAAGCGTCTCGCGTCATCTACGAGATGTAAAAAACAATGAGTAATATAAGAAAGGAATTCTGGACCATATATATCTTCTGCTCTATTCACAAAAATCCTTAATGCTGTATGTGCAAAATCAAGATGGTCTTCTAATAAGGAAGGACTGACCAAAATTCGAATGGCGAAATGTAATAAAAGAAAATGTTTGTATGCAGCAGAATTTATGAGTCCATAATAAACAACTGGAGCAGTATATAAAACAAGTTGGCGATTTTCCGTAGCCTTAAACCCTCCATATTTTTTTATTAATATTGGTTTTCGCGAAAATTCTTTAAGGCAATAATTTTTAACTTGCTGTAAACGTATCGTCATAATTTCAAGTAATCTAGCTAAAAGTTTTAAACCTGGATTATATTTTCCATCGACAAAAACGCTATTTATTTTTGGAACGACACCAAGACAAACGGTGTGCATGTAATCGAAGATCGTTTGAGTTACCAACCCTATCCCCAAAGTAAGCAGAGCAGATTCAGAATGTGTATGATGTTCTCCATCAATGTGCTGTCTATACTCTTCGTCTGTACGGGGCCTGTGCTGAATACCACGATAAGCTGTTACTCCACGACGAAGCCAATTTCCCCGAATCCAACATTTCGAACACGGAAATAGACTGCCAGAGTGGTACCCGTTTGACCACGTTAATATTGACCACGGTCCCGATTGACCACGTTGAGATTGACCACGTTGCGATTGACCACGTTGATATTGACCACGTTGATATTGACCACGGTCCCGATTGACCACTGTCCTGATTGACCACAGTCCCGATTGACCACGTTGATATTTACCACAGTTCCGATTGACCACGGTCCCGATTGACCACATTGATATTGACCACGGTCCCGATTGACCACGTTAATATTGACCACGTTAATATTGACCACGTTGATATTGACCACGGTCCCGATTGACCACGTTGATATTGACCACGGTCCCAATAGACCACGTTGATATTAACCACGGTCCCGATTGACCACGTTAATATTGACCACGTTAATATTGACCACGGTCCCGATTAATCACGTTTATATTGACAACGGTCCCGACTGAAAAACCATGTAACACACACACACACATGCGGGGGGGGTGAAAGGGAGGCCTTCGGCCCCTCTCCCGCACCCCCTCCGCCAGTCAGGCACAATGGATCTCGCTTTACAACTTGCAAAGTACATGCCCTAGTAACGACATGTATTGATCCGTGATCAATATTAACGTGGTCAATATTAACGTGGTCAATATCAACGTGGTCAATCGGGACCGTGGTCAATATTAACGTGGTCAATCGGGACCGTGGTCAATATTAACATGGTCAATATTAACGTGGTCAATATTAACGTGGTCAATCGGGACCGTGGTCAATATTAACGTGGTCAATATAAACGTGGTCAATCGGGACCGTGGTCAATATCAACGTGGTCAATCGGGACCGTGGTCAATCGGAACCGTGGTAAATATCAACGTGGTCAATCGGGACTGTGGTCAATCGGGACTGTGGTCAATATCAACGTGGTCAATCGCAACGTGGTCAATCGCAACGTGGTCAATCTCAACGTGGTCAATCGGGACCGTGGTCAATATCAACGTGGTCAAACGGGACGCTCCCCGTTGAGAATGACTACGTTGCGATTGACCACGTTGATATTGACCACGTTGATATTGACCACGGTCCCGATTGACCACGGATCAATACATGTCGTTACTAGGGCATGTACTTTGCAAGTTGTAAATCGAGGTCAATATTAACGTGGCCAATATCAACGTGGTCAATCTCAACGTGGTCAATCGGGACCGTGGTCAATATCAATGTGGTCAATCGGGACCGTGGTCAATCGGGACCGTGGTCAATCGGGACCGTGGTCAATATCAACGTGGTTAAGCGGGACCGTGGTCAATCAGGACCGTGGTCAATCGGGACAGTGGTCAATCGGGACCGTGGTCAATCGGGATCGTGGTCAATATCAATGTGGTCAATCAGGACCGTGGTCAATATCAACGTGGTCAATCGGGACCGTGGTCAATATCAACGTGGTCAATCGGGACCGTGGTCAATCGGGACCGTGGTCAATATCAACGTGGTCAATCGCAACGTGGTCAATCGCATCGTGGTCAATCTCAACGTGGTCAATCGGGACCGTGGTCAATATCAACGTGGTCATACGGGACGCTCCCGACTGCCATGGCCTTTGTGACCCAATACAAAAGCGCGTACAGGAGAATCAGCTATGAAACATCTCAATTTAATTAGTTTTAATTGATTACGAAAAACAACTCCTCCACGATTAAATATATTAAATATAAACGATCAATTAGTGTAAAGAAAAGACAAATAATTGTTTAAAAAATACATTATAAATAATTACATACTTTTTCTTAAAAACAATTATTTTTTTTTACTAATTGATTTGTCTCATTATTCTGTACATAAAAGTATTACGGTAAAATTTTCGAGAACTAAATATTTTACGAGATATTTTATTTTTTATATCAAAATATGTCAGATTAAAATATAAAATAACTCAAAAAGTACTTAATGAAAAAATACTTTATTATAGTGTTTTAGAAAGCTCTCGACATAAGCTATAAGAATATGCAATAAAAAATAGGGGATTCCATTTAAGAAATTAAAGATGTCCTTGACTTGACCTTAACGATGCCATCCAAGGTCAAACCAATGAAACCATCTTATGTTCCCCTCAAAACCATATAATTTTTGTCCAAAACGTTTTTCTCTAAAATGCTTAGTTTTTGAAAGAAAAGGGATGTACGGGTGGTCTGGACAGGACATATATTTGTACATATGTATATACTAGATATATATACATATATATATATATGTGTGTGTGTGTGTGTGTGTTTGTTTGTTTGTTTGTGTGTGTATTTATTAATGCATCACCTTTAAATTTTGCATAGCACGATTTTTAAATAAAGCTTTTAAACAAAAATAAACAAGAGTTGATAGATTCAGAATGTAAAAAGTTTTGGTGTAAAACGTTTGTCCTGACGTTAAAATATATTCTTTTAACAGTATAATCCATTGTATAATCGAATTGTATGAAGCGAGGGGGGGATTTAAGGCGGGAGGAGGCACGAACCAAGCATCCATCTCTTCTGTGGCAGCGGCACTGTCGTGTCTGTGTAGGGCGTTTACACACTTCCTCAGCCCGACAAATAATTGTTAGAAAACAACATTTGCTGGTCTGAAAAAATATGCGAGGTACAAGTGGCTGAATCGGGAATCGAACCCGAGTCTTTCGCTTTCCGGGCAACTGCTCTTACCACTGAGCTATTCAGACCTCACACCTTACGCTACTTTAACACAGTACATATGACTCCAGAGCGATGTTGGAAAAACAGTGTATAATCCATTTTATGTGCTCTATTATTATATTACAAATTATCAGAAGTGGGATTAACGCATACTGTTAATTGATTTAAAGGTCATTTATGAACAGTTGTGTCATATAGTGTGTTGTCGAATCGGTCATAGCTGTGTGCATTTAAGAAGACCTAAAAGACACACTAGAGACTCAGGACAGAAATTTAATTTAATTTAATTTAATTTAATTTATAAGCAAAGAAATTCTGAATCAATATCAATTTAATTTAATTTGATTTAATTTAATTAATAAAATAAACCCGATTAATTTTATTTAATTATAATAATAAAATAGACCCGATTAATTTTATTTAATTAATAAAATAAACCCAAATTATTACTAATGGACGCAGATGAGATTTTACAGCAGATGAAAACGATGTATGATTACCGTGCAAATCAAATTGATCAACGCAAACAATTTGAAGCAGGCATATGGCAATCTACTAAAAGTTCTCTTGATTATTATCACGACAAAATTATTAAAATCAATAGAGTACCGATAGTAGAAGAGGAAATTCTAGATTATATAATCGATAGTATTCCGGATTATCAATTGAGAAATTAAGTTAGAATGCAAAACTTTTCATTGATATTTGAGCTGCTACAAGCATTTAAGAAAGTCACAATTCGATCAGATACTGGTTTAAATCAACGATTAAAATCAGCGACCGATAATAATTACGAAGTAGAAACGATTAAAAGTGAGGCGAAGATGAATATAAGAACCTCAAGACATCAGAAAAAGAATATAAGTTTATCAAAGACAATAAATGCTACAACTGCAATAAATTTGGTCATCACATTAATCAATGCAGACAACCCAAGCGCGAGAAAGGATCTTGTTTTACCTGTCGAGAATTTGAACGTGGCAAAGGACTGTTCCAAGAAAGAGCCAAAAAAAAAAGAAATTGCTAATATCGAGAACGTGGTTAAGGAAGACGATTTCCAGAAGAATGTTACTTACCAGATAAGCAATAATAATATTAATTATATTTTATATTTAAATACTTTGGTAGATATTGGTACTCCAGATGATGTATTTTGTATATTAATAGAATCAGGCGATGTATCAGTCTATTTAGATGATATTCTGATTGTATTAGAGACGATGGAACATCAAATTAAAATCCTAAAACACGTTTTCCGATTATTAGTACAAAATAAAATGGAATTAAGATTGGATAAATGTGAATTTTTAACGACAAAAATAGAATATGTGGGTTATGTAATTACAAAAGAAGAAATACAACCTACTATGAATAGCGTAGCAGCTATACAAAAATTTCTTATTCCTCGAAATATTAAAGATGTACAAAGTTTTATTGGTTTGAGTTCTTACTTTTGGAAATTTATAGAAAAATTTACATTTATTGCCAAACCGTTGTATGAGACAATTAAGCCTAATTTCCTTTTTAATTTAGTGCTAAAGAATTAGAGGTATTCGAAACAATAGAATTTAAGTTCAAGCTCTATTATTAGCTATTTATAGTTCAAAAGATTTAACTGAATTACATTGCGATGCTAGTTTATTAGGGTATGGTGCAATTTTGATGCAAAGAAAGTCGGATATAAAATTTTATGTATTCTGGAAATTTCATCCTGTATTTTCTTGTATTTTGGAAATTTTTATGTATTTTGGAAATTTCATTCCTGTATTTTCCTGTATTTTGTATTTTGGAAAAGAACTTCTGATACTGAAAGTCGTTATCATAGATTTTAATTAGAAACACTCGCTATAATTTATGCTTTACGACATTTCAGAATATATGTGCAGGATATAAAATTTAAAATAGTGACTGATTGTGACTCACTTTGAATAAAAAAGATATTAATCCCCGAATTGCATGCCGGACACTAGAATTAAAAACTATGGCTATGAAATGAATATGAGAACACTAATCAAAAAATAAAATGCAACACTTAGTAAAACAAATAATATTTTAGTCATTGAAAACAATTCATTAGAATAATCTTTCGATTTGTCAAAGCAAAGATCCAAAGATAAAGATTTTATGTGAAAAATTAGAAGAACAAGAAGAAATTTATTTTGGAATGCGGAATTGTTTAGTTTATAGAAAAAAGATTCAGGATTGTTATTTTATGTACCTGCGTCTATGGAAAATAATATTATATATAAATATCATTATGAAATGGGACATTATGGTATAGAAAGAACTGTAAATAATATTATACGTAATTATTGGTTTCCAAAATTAAAACAAAAGGCAGAAAGACACATAAAGAACTGTTTAAAATGTATAGGATTTTCTGCAGCTAGTGAAAGAAAAGAAAGCTTATTACATAACATACCAAAAGAAAATGTTTTATTTCGTACAAAATATTATATTTATATATAATATTATATTTCAATGTACGATGTACGAAATATTATATTTCGTACATTACATATTGACTTTTTAAGATCCATAGAAGTAGTGTATCTAGGCCGGTTCTAACCCAGGTCCTCTGAGGGGGGGTGAGGGGCAAGGGGAAAACGGCGCGGGGGGTATGACGTCACGCGGGGGGACCGCGGCGAAACCGGTAGGCGAGGGGTCCGCGGAGAGGGGGGAGGGGGAACCGCGTCCTAACCGGTAGGCGAGGGGTCCGCGGAGAGGAGGAGGGGGACCGCGTCCGAACCGGCAGGCGAGGCGTCCGCGAGTAGGTGTGAGAGAGATAGCGCTAATGATATTCTATGGGCGTGGGAGAAGGATAGCGCGAGGCGTCCATATGAGCGTGGGAGAAGGATAGCGCGAGGCGTCCATATGAGCGTAAGACAAGGATAGCGTTTGCATGCACGTTGGAGAAAGATGGCGCGAGGCATGCACTTGGGAGTAAGATAGCACGAGGCATGCACTTGGGAGAGAGAGAGAGAGATAGCGCGATGCATGCACGTGGATGATACGTCGTTCGCAAGGCGGTGCGAGAAGGATAGCGCGAGGCATGCACGCGTGTAGGAGAAGGATAGCGTCCGCATTGGCGTGGGAAAAGGATGACGTTCGCGGGAAAATGAGAGAGATAATGCGAGGCATGCACGAGTGGAAAAAGGAAAGAAGAAAGTGCAGAAATAATTGACATTTTTTTAAATATAATAATAAAAATATTTATTCAATATATGTTTAATATAAATCCATGTGTGTGTGTGTGTGTGTGCGTGTGTGTTTAAAAAAATAATATAAAAATAATAATGAAAATAATAATAAAATAATAATAAAAATAATAATAATAATAAAATAAAATATAATAATGCGGCGCTCCTTCTGAAACAGAAAAATACATATCTTGTTAGTATATTAATTTAATTTTTAAGATTTAATATAAATTTTAAAAAAATAGATACTTACAATTAATTTTTTGACCTCTTGCTCGGAGGCTCGTCCCACGGTTCTTCCACCACGTCTTCCTCGTAGGGCTCGAGCCCGAAGAGACGTCTTAACGCCAAATAGAGGCCGTCGGGACCGTTGTCCTCCCACACGTCCTCGAGGAACTCGCGCTCGTGCCACCGCACTATTCGAATAAACCGCCGGTGTTCGAAATTTAAAAATCCAGGGATCTGGATGTCCTTCCTAGTATCGTACTATAAATCAAAAATATATTATAATATATTATAATAGTATATTATAATATATTATAATATACTATACATAGTAAATGTTACATAAAATAAAAAATGCTACTTACTCTCTGGTATACTACTAGATCCAATAGGGCTCTCAACAGCCCCATCACCAGATCGTGAGCCCACCACGACGCGTTCGATCGGCCCCGTTGCAATATCAAGTCTATTAGTGACGGCATTTTGAATATTTTCACTTAAACTTGTCGTCACTCACTGCTCGAAACGTTATGACAGCCACGACAGGGCAGACATTGTCTCGATTAAACATTTTAGAATAGGGGATGTATCAGTCACAAAGAACGCTTACCTTCTGCACATGATAAGAAAACAAAAGGTAACACGTTTTAACAAGTCTTTTAAATATGAATGTATTATTATTATAATATGTAAACCACTATCGAACGACTATTGAACGGCTATCGAACGGCTTTTGAACGGCTTTGAACGGCTATCGAACGGCTATGAACGACTATCGAACGGCTTTGAACGGCTATCGAACGGCTTTGAACGGCTATCGAACGGCTTTGAACAGCTTTCGAACGGCCATCGAACAGCTTTCGAACGGCTATCGAACGGCTATGAACGACTATTGAACGACTATTGAACGGCTATCGAACGGCTTTGAACGACAAAACAATTATTTATACACCATTCAAATATTTAAACTCTATGTGCATGTACTGAAATGTAACATCTGTAGTCTGATAAGGTGGTTGACGCCGCTATCTAATGTCACGTACTGAAATTTAATACTCGCATACTGGAATAAGAAAGAGGAAAAGGGAAGAATAAAAGAGAATAAATTATATTTTAACAATAGTTTATTCTAAATAATGTTTGGATGAATCTTTATGATGATTCGTCCACCAATTGAATATTTTAAATACATTTTGTAAAGCGCAATTTTTTAAATGTTTTTCACAGCGCATAGTATTAGTAACATCTAGCTTATTTAACGAAGTGATATCTTCATAGTCCGCATCCAAGATCTCAATAATAACGTCGTTTCTCTCATCATCGTCAAGTATATCGGCCAACCATTCTCGTTTTTCGTGTCCTTTAACGTACACGATAGGAGATGCTCTATCTTCCTCTTCCGTCGCACCCATCACAACTCTCGTAATCAAACGCCTAGCGAAGCTGTATGGAACGTTTCCATCCTCCCATTGAAGTCCATGGTGATGTCTGATGAGCCATGAAGCATGGCATCTCTCAGATTTTGTAAGCGCACGCCATGGTACGGGACTTGCAAAAAAGTAGTGAGAAAGAACAAATCCATTTCTCAGTATCGCTACTTCCTTCACAAAGTTTCTCCCGATAATGAATCCTTGCAGATCCACAAACGTTGGCGCGATCATGCTGATAATATTACTGTACGATTGCAAGAACGATGTACGACTGCCGTCGATCGTCAAAAACTCAATCTTTATTTATTTTTGACATTGGAGGGGATATTTGCTGATTTAGGTAATTCTACGAACTACGTTGGTCAATGGACAATATTCAACAACGCGATCGTGCAAGATGAGACAATAGGCGGTGGTATTTGCTGGTATATCCTCCTTGCACTCAAACTCTAATCTCACGTCCACGGTGGAATTTTTGACAGACTCGTTTTGTCACGAGCAATCGATAACCGCGAGAGGACCGCAATGTAAAAATTTTGAAATGTTTAATAGCACATCATCATTATCACATCCGTAATAAGATTTGCGAAAACGAGAATACATATCGAACAAGAGGGCGAATCTATTTTTATCGAAATCTAAATTCAAATCATCGTAGGGATAAAATTCCGAGTTTAGATAGAGTTTAACGTTGGTCAATTTGCAGTCGTCGAATGTAGTAATATCTTTTGACACAGCATTTTTTCTGCCGGTCTGCAGCGCAAAGATCACGTATCGCGGCTTCTCCAGCTGAGAGGCGGTTTTCACGGTCCACGAATGCTTGGTCGTATTATGCAATAGAGGAAATTCGTATAGATCCCAAGAGCGAAAACTCATATTCAAGTATCGCCCGCTTTCCAACGCGCGTAGCAAGGATAGTTTATTGACCTCGCTCAATATTACATGAGGCATACGACATTGTATCTTGAATAATTCGATATCAGCTTCAGTCGAAGCATTTCCAAATATGCAATTGTTGTCGTTGCGCGAACGTATCAGAATTAATTCGTGACGAGCGTTAATCACAACTCGCTTATAATCTTCGCAAAAACTCAATAGTATGTTTAGCGGCACGCAAAAATTGAAGTAAGCTTCAACAGCATTATGCGACATATTCCACGCAGCATTCTCCAAAATTTTACATTTCTCGGTTGTTAGAGAGACATAGTTTTTAATCGTGGAAGTTATTCCAACGTTTCTGTTGCGGTCAATCTCCACACCGTCGAGTTCATATCGAAGTTCATCAAACATAAACGCGACACAATTGTTGCCCAATACCACTCTTCCCCCTTCAGCTACTTTACGCACCCTCAACTTTCCCTCGACGTATAGAAAACTTTCACATGGTAACATGGTAATCTTGATGTTGTATCGGTATCCGTATCTCGTCGCTATATCCAAGCGTTGTGTTGGCGTAGGGATTGTACGTATGAGTCTCAATCTTGACGATACGATCGTCAAAGATCGGCTCGCCTCCGATATTCAAGATGTCAATCATATCGTTCAAGTATTTCGTACGACGAATTCCAATGATTTTAAAAACTCGCGATTCAACGCGCTGAGCTACTTTTTAGCGTAACCAGATATCTGATTATTGTCACCCGATACCGCAGTCACTCGCCTTCTCGCAAAAATATTGTCCCTCGTAAAGATATTGTCTCTCGCGTGCTCCGTGCTTTCGTTCAACACAAGCATTTCATTTGTCAAACGCTTTATTTTTGCCGCCGCCGTATATGCAACCTTACGGTAATTTCCTCTCCTCGAAAATCGAGCAAATGTTCTTCTTGATCAACAATGCGTATCGTTAAATCAGTAATGCTCCGTGCGACGATCGGTAGATAAATGATCTGTGCTGGCGTTTCCGATATCTTATATCCTGGCGGCACGATCGGTGAAAATTCATGTATCGTGTGTACGCGCTTGTCATTGCTGTACGCGCCAGTAGTTACGCTGCATTCTATACGAATAATATTTACGCTAATAATATTTATCGGTACATCCGATTCGAGCCATTTCCGAGGTTGTAATATACGATTCTACGAGAATCCCAACAACGATCCAACGTTGCCCGGTTTACTAAAATTTATTCTATAGACACATTTGATTTCACTCTTTAGCGTATTATGATTAGCGCGAAGCATTATTGGATATTCATCGTGTTCTTCGCCATCAACAATATCGTTGGAATCAACTACGCGTCGATGTCGTAAAATTGCACGTCGGAGATATTCGTTTATAGCGTGTAATTCGTACGATCCCTCGGGAATCGTAATTTTCTTATCGTCGTTATCAAAATAAAATTTATTATTCCAAGAATTCACGTTCGATATCGTATGATAAGTTTCAAAGTCCGTTAAACCAAGCTCGTAATCGTCATCGTTTAAATCTATAGCCGGAAAGTAGCTTACAGCAAGAACGCTACTCTTGCCGGTCAACATAAGCGTGAGTGACATGCTGGAAAACTGTCAAACGAATACTGAGTCGCGACGGAGAATTGTCAGGCTTTAAATTCATATCGATCATCGACCGTTTGAAGAAATCGAAGACACAATTGTCCACAAATACTTTGATTATAATTTTGATAGGCCGTGTGATTGTATTCTATATTTGCAACATTCTGTCCAAAATATCGCACTAATTTCTTGGGCGGTCGAAGATTTCCAAAACTATCGAAATATATTACACGATCTCCCCTCTTTGCATACGCAACCCAATGAGTACCGGAACCATCGACGTCATCCAAATTGACGATATCGCTCTCATTTCGCCGTATACCGTTTATCGGTGAATTATTGCGCATGAAACCGCCTCTAAAAAATTGTATACGCATACGTCTTGCAAATTGTTCCAATTGTATATTGGTCGTTACAGCGGTAGGCATTTTTATTTTGACGTTTTTTTTTCTTGGCCGCTGTTGAGAACCCTCGTCCGCGCTTATATGGAGCGAGATAAAGACCGTGACCTTCCATGGCGCGATTATGACGTTGCATTTTTTTGAGCTGACGTTGCGCCGCCTTGCTATCGTTCACCGCCTTCGCGATTCCCGCTGCTCCGCCAGCCAATGAAACGAGAACTCCCAATAATGGTAAAATGGGTAAGATACCACCGCGCTTCGCTATAGAAAGTATTCGTTTTTTCGCAGTCTTTTTCTTCATCGATGATTTTTTTGTTTTCATCGAGGATTTTTTTGTTTTCATCCCCATACCGAATTTTGTCTTTGCTTTCATAGCCGCCCAGACAGCTGTAGCGGCTGCTCTTTCGCCAATAGTCGAATCTCTCGCGGTAATACGTGTTCGCGCTTTCGTGGCGAGTATATTATCCGCAACGTGTCGTTGACCGAGATCGTTGCTTCCAGAATAAACTATGTCGTGCTCGCGACACGCAGCATTCAATGGATTGATACCCCGATCGCCTCTAGCCAATCGCGTTTCTAAATGAGTTCCCGGTCCGCAAAACTGATAGCCTGGAATATGTAATTTGATAGGAAGTGCGTTTATCGCACGATTTAACAAACCGCTACCTCTTATAATTTTTGCTGGCATTTGCCACAATCTTTTATTAACGGTGTTGGACCGTCGAAATGTGTTTGTTGCCACGGCAAATTATAATGTCGCGTGCATCGACGATACTGTTGAACCTCTGAGTCAGCTTTTATATGTTCGGGAAGCTTGTCTCACAATTGTTCCACGTAGCTACCAAAGTCTCGCAGTAAAACAATCTTGGGGATTATCTGTAACTGCTCGGTTGTAAGCTCGAGAATATCGCTGTCAACCGATAGAAGAAAAAACATTTTTGAGACTGAGCGGTTTCGATTCGGTGCGCCTCTATAAATAGGGCCCCGATGACTCATTTTCCAAAATCTGATTTGAGATTCGCGAGAGCAAACATGCGGTTCGCGCGACAAGCGACGATAATCAAAGTGATAAATTTTGACGATAAAACACGAGTAATGTCCGAGAAAGAAATACGCAAACATGGAAACATGCTGCCGACTACTATACGCGGTATCATTTGCGGTCCTTCGAATTGCGGTAAGACTAACGTGTTGATAAGTTTGATAGAAAGTCCACACGGTGTACATTTCGAGAATGTGTAGGTATACTCGAAATCACTTCAACAACCGAAATATCGATACTTGGAAAATTTGTTATTATCGATCGATGAAATTGGTTATTTTACATTCTCTAATAATAGTGACGTTATTTCACCGAGCGAGGCGCTTCCGAATTCTATTTCTATCTTTGACGACGTGGCATGCGATAAGCAAGATACGATAAGAGAGTACTTTGCAATGGGTCGACACTCGAGCGTCGACTGTTTCTATCTTTGTCAAACGTATGCCAAGATACCCAAGCATCTTATACGGGACAATACAAATTTACTGATTTTATTTAAACAAGACGGTACAAACTTGAAACATGTATACAACGATCATGTAAATACTGACATGTCTTACGACGATTTTCGCGCATTCTGTCAGAAATGTTGGCAACACGAGTATGGATTTGTAGTGATTGATAAAGACAGTTTACAGACTAATGGACGATATCGAAAAGGATTTAACGATTTTGCAATACCGTAAAGTGGTTAGTCGCTATCGATACATCGATACAGTACGTGGAAATATGTGTCAAGCTTTTGGAGGACAGACAGAAAGAACTTGAGAACAAAATAATCAGGCTTGAGACGAATGTGCTGTAGTCTGTGCGTGAGTTGCATACCGAAGCATTTTCTGCATCTCATCCATCATTATATGCAGCGTTTGCACATTCGTCTCGAGCGTGATTATTTTGTTCTCAAGTTCTTCCTGTCCGTCCTCCAACAGCTTGACACGTATTTCCACGTACTGTTTGTTTGCGGCATCAGTATCATCTTCCGGTTGCGCTACGCGTCGTATCTTGCGCGACCTTGCGTCAAAGCCGGAGGTTGTCTGACACAGAGCGTTATCGCGCACGTAATTTCTTAGTAATCCATTCCATTGATAGTATGAGTTGTTCGGTGTTACCAACGATAATCCAAATTTATTAATCAACATTTCGATACAAACAATAATAATGACAGACTGACTCGTTTCGCCGACGCATAGATTAATTTATAATAAGGCCAGCTTCGTAAAGTTCCTCGATAATTGATAATATTTCATTGTCGTGGGCATTGTTGCCGGCTTGACGCGAAGCTTCCAGCAATCGCAAGCGATCTACCAACTCGTTGGGATAATTCCAATGCACGTAATCGATCTTATTATTGTTTAACGCCATAGCGCGCGGTATGTTTATACCTCTTCCAGCTTTTTTTCCAGGCGCTATTATATTAGGTGTCCAAATAAGTTTCCGCTGTTTTTTATCAAAAATTGGGCATTTATTGTGAAAGAACGGAACCTAATGTTTTATTTGAAGTATTGTCCATCGCTTGCCACTACTTTTTCCCATCTTTCTGGCAGCATACGGATTCCGCGTCGGAAGAATGCTTCATCTTTTGAGGCTATCCACGAATCGACCCAATTTTTGGTATCTTCATATGATGTGAAGTGTTGCTCAGACAGGCCATGCGCCATCGATCTAAACATGTGGAAATCAGAAGGAGCAATGTCTGGTGAATACGGCGGGTGGGGTAAAACTTCCCAATTGAGTGTTTCCAAATAGGTTTTGACCGGCGCCGCAACATGTGGACGAGCATTATCATGCAGGAGAATAACTTTGTCGTGTCTGGAGTAGTGGGCGCGCTTTTCCTTGAGTGCTCGACTCAATCTCATCAATTGTGTTCGGTAGACAGCCCCAGTAATGGTTTCGTTCGGTTTGAGCAACTCATAATACACGACACCAAGCTGATCCCACCAAATGCATAACAAGTGTTTTTTTCCATGAATATTTGGCTTAGCTGTAGATGTTGAAGCATGGCCAGGTGGTCCCCATGATTTCTTCCTCTTTGGATTATCATAGTGGATCCATTTTTCATCACCAGTGACTATACGGTGCAGAAAACCCTTTCGTTTATGCCTGGCAAGCAGCATTTCACATGTAAAGAATCGGCGTTCAACGTTTCTCGGCGTCAGTTCATATGGAACCCAATTTCCTTGTTTTTGAATCAATCCCAATGATTTCAACCGATGTGAAATTGCTTGTTGAGTCACTCCCAATGTAAGTGCAAGTTCTTCTTGCGTTTGGCACGAATCTTGATCCAATAATGCTTCCAATTCCGCGTCTTCATACACTTTTGGCCTTCCGCTACGTTCTTTGTCTTCGATGTCAAATTCACCGTTCTTAAACTTTTGAAACCACTCACGACAACTTCTCTCACTCAAGGCAGCCTCACCATATGCTTCTACAAGCAATCGATACGCCTCAGCTGCAGATTTCTTCAAATTGAAGAAGTAAATCAAAAGTTCCCGCAAATGACGCTTATTCGGCTCAAAACTCGACATTTTCGCACACAAAAGAATATATTATACTGATAAAAAATCACTAATAATATTTTAAGGTTATGTTATTGACTGATGTCCAATCTTACGATAAGGACGTTTTACATCTGACAATTTTAACCATAACTTACTGGTGGCGCCAACTTTTGTCAAACGGCGGAAACTTACTTGTACACCTAATACTTTTAATAGAGATTAATGGCGCTATTATATTTTTATACTTGTATCCCTTGTTACTTAACACTGGATTACGCATATCATTGCCACGTCTATGCGCATTTGTCGCCAGTAATATATTTTTGTATTTAATTTTATCATCGTCATTGTATACGTCACCGTCGGGTATTCTCTTGAAAATCAACTCGTAGAGACCTGGTGTTCCCACGTATCTTATTCCATCGATAATTATATTGTCATCTTTATCCACATCAAAAATTTTATCACCAAGCATCATTCCTTCGTTGCAAAATTTAACACCGTAAACATAATCCATACTGTTATTTTTATCTTGACTCAAAATAGCTCCCACATATTTTTGCCCTAGTGGACACAGATGTATGCGCAATGTATTTTGACCTTCGGACGTTTGTAATTGATATTGAACCGACGTCACAAGCGTTTCAGGCGTGGTTTCGAAAATTTCTTCTACATACGGAGACGATCTTTCGTACAATATTTGACTCGATTGTACATCTTTTATGGGAGTAGAAGTAACCACATTCGATAATTGTTTCATTCGCTTACGTTTTGATTGATTTGGAGTAGAAGTTATTAGCGAATCGTTCAATGATATATTTGACCTTGTTCGCTTTGTTCCAGACTCTTTTTTCAGATGCTTGTCTTCGAGCATACTCGATGGT
Source organism: Formica aserva (assembly GCA_037039905.1). NCBI lineage: Eukaryota > Metazoa > Arthropoda > Insecta > Hymenoptera > Formicidae > Formica > Formica aserva. Next base: position 22,259 of record JAXRKO010001023.1, read on the forward strand.
TCGATTTTCGCTTCATTAGATTCCACATTGATTGTATTTTCGACAAATTGTTTTAGAGGTTCGATAATTAGTTTAAAGTGCCTCTCCAATGCGACGTCTTCCTCCATTTGACCAGTTTTTAAAGAACGATATTTTTTGCGGATCGATTTGCTCGTTTTTACAATCTCTCTCGCAATCTTCTCACGATCGTCACTGTCAATCGTCGTCGTAATGTTGCGCTCGGACCAAAATTTTTAGACGTTGCTCGATCGATGTATCGATAGCGACTAACCACTTTACGGTATTGCAAAATCGTTAAAATTGTCAGATGTAAAACGTCCTTATCGTAAGATTGGACATCAGTCAATAACATAACCTTAAAATATTATTAGTGATTTTTTATCAGTATAATATATTCTTTTGTGTGCGAAAATGTCGAGTTTTGAGCCGAATAAGCGTCATTTGCGGGAACTTTTGATTTACTTCTTCAATTTGAAGAAATCTGCAGCTGAGGCGTATCGATTGCTTGTAGAAGCATATGGTGAGGCTGCCTTGAGTGAGAGAAGTTGTCGTGAGTGGTTTCAAAAGTTTAAGAACGGTGAATTTGACATCGAAGACAAAGAACGTAGCGGAAGGCCAAAAGTGTATGAAGACGCGGAATTGGAAGCATTATTGGATCAAGATTCGTGCCAAACGCAAGAAGAACTTGCACTTACATTGGGAGTGACTCAACAAGCAATTTCACATCGGTTGAAATCATTGGGATTGATTCAAAAACAAGGAAATTGGGTTCCATATGAACTGACGCCGAGAAACGTTGAACGCCGATTCTTTACATGTGAAATGCTGCTTGCCAGGCATAAACGAAAGGGTTTTCTGCACCGTATAGTCACTGGTGATGAAAAATGGATCCACTATGATAATCCAAAGAGGAAGAAATCATGGGGACCACCTGGCCATGCTTCAACATCTACAGCTAAGCCAAATATTCATGGAAAAAAACACTTGTTATGCATTTGGTGGGATCAGCTTGGTGTCGTGTATTATGAGTTGCTCAAACCGAACGAAACCATTACTGGGGCTGTCTACCGAACACAATTGATGAGATTGAGTCGAGCACTCAAGGAAAAGCGCGCCCACTACTCCAGACACGACAAAGTTATTCTCCTGCATGATAA
>JAXRKO010001024.1:0-23401 GCA_037039905.1 Formica aserva
TTTTTTAATAATTAATTATTTTATTTATAATTTAATAATAAACAAATATAATATAATTATGCAATATAATTATGCAGAAAAAAACATGATTTGAAATATTTATCGTGCAAAATAAGCATATACGTATATTATTAATTAAAACGTACAAATTAGAAGTTATAAAAATGTACAACTTAACGCCTAAATAAACCCATAAAAGAAAAGGAAACTCAAACGTCAAGGCCCGAGCTCCTCTCTATATCTAATTCTAATTCTAATTGTAAGTCTTAGTCCTAATCTAAGTTCCGTACTTATTATACATCTAATACACAGCAGATTCATAGCCAAAATTACTAACTATATTTCTTTAAATAAAATAAAATTTATTAATAAATTTATCTTAATTCTAATATCCTAATACACATAATATAAAAACTAATATATAATATAATAACTAATAAAAAATAATACCTAATATATAATATAAATATATAATATAAAAATATCTAATACCTTAACGCATTTCTGAGATATTTAATAAATTGCAATAGTGAATCTAGAATAGGGTCGAATTTAATAACAATTAATTTTAATTTACTATTTAACTAGTTTAAATTTAAATTTATTACTAACTTATTACTACATAAAATTTAATTATTAATTTATATCTGTATATTTTATACTATTAACTTTATATTAACTTTATATAAATTTATACAATAAATTTTATTTCTCTTTAAATAAAATTGAATTTATTAATAAGTTTAAAAAATTAAATAATAAATTCAATAAATTTCTAAATTTAGAATTTTTTAAAATTAAATTTTTTAAAAATTAAAAAAAACGATTCTAGTATTAAATTATCTTCTAGTATTTAATTTATCAATTAAATTTTTAATAAATTTATCCTAATCCTAATATAATATATATAATATAAAAGCTAATATACCTAACATATAATATAATATAAGTATCCTAACATATGTATAATATAAAAATATTTAATACCTTAACGCATTTCCAAGATGTTTTATAAATTGTAGCAGTATAGGTGGATCATCTAGGATAAGGTCGAACTCGCCAACATTCTCCATATATTGAGGGTCGTTATTCCATAGTTTCAACTTCCATTGTGATTCCATTGTTAATGTAATACGAAGATCTTCTAGAGTTGGCAGTTCTTTTGATACTGTGCTTTTGATGAGATATGATTTCCTATAAAGAGTGGTATGAAATTATTAAATAATATTATTAGGTGTACAAATAAGTTTCCGCCGTTTGACAAAAGTTGGCGCCACCAGTAAGTTATGGTTAAAATTGTCAGATGTAAAACGTCCTTATCGTAAGATTGGACATCAGTCAATAACATAACCTTAAAATATTAGTGATTTTTTATCAGTATAATATATTCTTTTGTGTGCGAAAATGTCGAGTTTTGAGCCGAATAAGCGTCATTTGCGGGAACTTTTGATTTACTTCTTCAATTTGAAGAAATCTGCAGCTGAGGCGTATCGATTGCTTGTAGAAGCATATGGTGAGGCTGCCTTAAGTGAGAGAAGTTGTCGTGAGTGGTTTCAAAAGTTTAAGAACGGTGAATTTAACATCGAAGACAAAGAACGTAGCGGAAGGCCGAAAGTGTATGAAGACGCGGAATTGGAAGCATTATGGGATCAAGATTCGTGCCAAACGCAAGAAGAACTTGCACTTACATTGGGAGTGTCTCAACAAGCAATTTCACATCGGTTGAAATCATTGGGATTGATTCAAAAACAAGGAAATTGGGTTCCATATGAACTGACGCCGAGAAACGTTGAACGCCGATTATTCACATGTGAAATGCTGCTTGCCAGGCATAAACGAAAGGGTTTTCTGCACTGTATAGTCACTGGTGATAAAAAATGGATCCACTATGATAATCCAAAAAGGAAGAAATCATGGGGACCACCTGGCCATGCTTCAACATCCACAGCTAAGCCAAATAATCATGGAAAAAAACTCTTGTTATGCATTTGGTGGGATCAGCTTGGTGTCATGTATTATGAGTTGTTCAAACCGAACGAAACCGTTACTGGGGCTATCTACCGAACACAATTGATGAGATTGAGTCGAGCACTCAAGGAAAAGCGCGCCCACTACTCCAGACACGACAAAGTTATTCTCCTGCATGATAATGCTCGCCCACATGTTGCGGCGCCGGTCAAAACCTATTTGGAAACACTCAATTGGGAAGTTTTACCCCACCCGCCGTATTCACCAGACATTGCTTCTTCTGATTTCCACATGTTTAGATCGATGGCGCATGGCCTGTCTGAGCAACACTTCACATCATATGAAGATACCAAAAATTGGGTCGATTCGTGGATAGCCTCAAAAGATGAAGCATTCTTCCGACGCGGTATCCGTATGCTGCCAGAAAGATGGAAAAAAGTAGTGGCAAGCGATGGACAATACTTCAAATAAAACATTAGGTTCCGTTCTTTCACAATAAATGCCCAATTTTTGATAAAAAACGGCGGAAACTTATTTGTACACCTAATATATAATGTTTAAATCGTAAATTAACATTATAATATTGATAATATCATAAGATTGAAACTTACTCTTTCCAAATGTTTCCACTGTACATTTTCTAGGAAGTATGCGAGGCTTTGAAGTTCATCGTTTGAAGTTTGAAAAATGTATATTTCAAATCTATTCTCCTGTAGCCATAATCTGTTAGACACACATTCGTATTCCATGAAACCAGTCAATTTAAATAATTTATATTTTGACCTTTTTTTTTTGTAACAGAGGGGAAATGCTTTTATACATACCCCGCCTCGATGGGGTTCGAGGCGGGGTTATGTGGGACTATCCCCGGCCTAAACAAACGGCCGGGGACTACCCACTAAAACCCCTCCGGGTGGCCTATCTCGGGCGTCACAGAGGGCCTCTCTGGAAACTGACTTATGCACTACATCAGAGAGGCCCTCTGCCCACGAACCATGCCCTCTGGGGGAGGAGTTTATCCCTCCCCCAGTGTCCCTGTATATTGTAGGGACTTCAACTCATATCAGCGAGAGGGGGACCACCGCCCCTCTCGCTTCCCTCCCGGTGTTGTTGTCCCCGAGGGGGGGGGGGCGTGGCCGGGCCCAGGTACCCCACCTGGGCTCCGACCACCGGGCCCGGCTCCGGGTGGGACGTCCGCAACGAAATAGCGGACGTCCCCCGGAATTGCCGGGGCCCTGCGCAAGCGCAGGAGGAGTCCGATGGGGCCGGGTTCGATTGCGACCCAGCCCCCCCTCCCGCGCGCGCCCCCCCTTGTCTGGGGCAGGTTTCAGGGGTGACCGGGGACCGATATGGCCCTGGCCCCTGTCGGCCCGCCCCGGGGGGTCCTTGGGGCGCGACGACGTGTCGCACCGCTACGACCAGGGGTCGTGCGGGGCCCGCGGGTCCTGCCCGTAAAGGGCTCTCCCCGCGTCTCCCCGCCGTTTCCCCCGGCCGCCCCATCTCGGTCACGAACTCCCCGGCGTCCACCGGGGAGCCGCTCCCGCTCCCTTTCGGCCTCCTCCTTCTGGAGTATTACCGCTTCACAGAAGGAGGAGACCGCCCTCCATGACTCCTCGCTCTCGAGCATGACCGCTACGATGCTCGAGAGCGAGAAGTCAGTCTCGCCTATTATTTGGACGAGGACACGACGCTCCTCCGCCCACGCTGGACAAACTTCCAGCGTGTGCTGCGCCGTGTCCTCGTCCCCGCCGCAATGGTGGCAGCGCGCGCTGTCCTCTTTACCGATGCGACACAGGTATGAGCCGAAGCATCCATGGCCCGTAAACACCTGCGTCGCACGGTACGACATCTCGCCACCGGCCCGATCAGCCCATTTGACCAAATGGGGCCGGATGGCCTCGACAACGCGCCTCCCCGATGTATCTCGGGGGTCGGAGAGATGTTCGTCTCACCTCTCCAAAGCGCGTCGCCTGGCTTGGAGTCTCACGGCGGCCTTGACCCTTGGGGTCAACGCCACACCTAGCCCGCCGAGCTCCCGCGTACGCCTGTACACGTGGGCGTACATATCGGCGTAGAGCTCGACGGGCGGCGTCCCCGCCAATAATGTAGCCGCCGTGTGCGACACCGTCCTGTAACCGCGGACAACCCTGATGGCCACCCTCCGAAAAACTCGGCGCAGCAACATCTTGCTGCGCCTTTTGGCCATCAGGGCGTCCGCCCACACCGGTGACCCGTAAAGGGCCACCGCCCGGACGGTGTTCGCATATAGGCGGCGCACTCGGCCATCCGGGGTCCCCCAAGATTGGGCAAGAGTCGGCTCAGGCTAATAGCCACCGACTCCGCGCTGGGGGCCAGGCGCTCAAAGTGCCCGCCAAAACTCCAAGCCGCGTCCAGGTAGAACCTGAGGTATTTTAATCGGTCCCCCACCCGGACGGAGATGTCACCTACCGTGACATAGGCCTCGGCGGGGGGAGCCCCATGCTTTCCCCTCTTTTTTTTATGCATGAATAGCGCCTCGGTCTTTTGAGGCGCTACCTGCAGGCCCATGCCACGGATTGCGCGGACAACACACGCTACCCCGACATTGGCGGCAGAAACCGCGTCCCCCCAGCTCTTTCCCCCGGCTAACAGCAAAGTGTCGTCCGCATAGCAGACGACGCTGCAGCCGGGGGGGAGAGCAATACCCAGCACCCTGTTGTACGCGAGGTTCCACAGAGTGGGGCCCAGCAGGGACCTCTGTGGAACCCCGCAGTGCACATCCCTTCTGCGCAGGAGTACCCTGTTGTCCGGGTACTCCAGCCACCTGTCCCGGAAGTAACTCCTCAGAACCTCCACCATGTAGGGGGGGGGGAGACCAAAGGTGTTAGCGGCCTCCCCCACCATACTCCAGGGCAAGGTGTTGAAGGCGTTGCGGATGTCCAAGGACACCGCAAGCACCACCCCGCCCTTCTTCATGATGGACTCCGCGAGGGACCGCACGCGCAAGATTGCGTCCACGGTCGATCGCCCCCCGCGGAATTCATACTGGTCTCGGTGGAGGTCCATCCTTCCTCGTGGAGGTCCATCCTTCCTCGTTATATTTTGACCTGCAAATATAATATTACAATATTTTGTAAAAACAATTAAATTTAATGTGATATAAGATTGTACAATAAACTATATATATTTACCCAACAAACTTCTACGTCTTGCCAGATGTAGACCAATCACAGTATGGAATTAGCATCTTATTAAGACATTCCTGCTAAGATCATCTTGAAATAGGGACGGACTGTGAACACCGACCATAAATTTTTCGAATGTAATATGACGATGTTACATATGTTTTATGTTCTTTAGCTTTTGACATTTTGTCTTTATCTCTTTTGATTTTCCAGATGCTGTATTTATTTTCTCTCTTCCTCTATTGTTATTTTTTTTTGCGATCGCATATATCTTGACTCTTAACATGAAACCTAACATTTCGATCCTATGTTGATAACATTCATTGTTTTGATTGAACCAATCTTCATCAGCATGCTGGACGTGTTTTATACAAATCTCGAGGAGTTTTTTCTTCACATCTTTTAAATGCCAAAACTTTTTGTAATACGAGTTGATTGATTCAAGTTGAAGAGAGATAATATTTAAAAATGAATCTGTTGGCCTTGATAACCATTCTATTTCAGGTTCATCTTCGTCTTGGTGTTTATATTCACGTAACTGAATATAGATTTCATTTTCGTTTGATCCTTCCATCGGTGTTTTCAAATTTTTTTCACGGCAGCTGTCGCACTTTGTAGTCTCATAACCATGGCGAGCAATATATCCTGCGAAATATGCAATTGCATTTCTTTCATATAATTCTGTTAAATTTAAATTGTCTTTGTCGGTATTAATTATTTCTAAATTGTCATCGAAATAATTCTGTTATGAATATTGAGTAATTTCTTCAAAAGCTGTCGCAATGAGATTATCAGAATCCTCATCCATTTCAGTTGAAAAAATAAACTCTTCTTGTAATGAAACATTGTTAGTTTCCATTTCACCATGAACTAGCGATGTACCATCCGTTAATGAAGACGTTTCTTGACAAGTTACATTTCCCCTTTGACTTCCATAAATATATCCACTTGATAAAATGTGGCGCAACGTTAACCGTACCATTCTGGCAGTTGGATTAGGGTTGAATCCTCCGCGTCTTCTAATTTTTCCGAATGTATGTTCTACAGAATCCTGATTACAAAGTGCAGTGGCAAACTTGAAACATGGATGGTCTTGTTTAATGGAACGATACGTTGATAAAATTGCTTGCACAGTCATAATCATTCCATCAAAGCACGGAGGTCTCGATATTTTGTTGGGGGAAGTACTCCATTTCGAACACCATTCAATAAAAGATATTAATAATTCTTCAGCCATTGAATTAATATCTGATAATGGACCCTTTTCTCATTTCCAATTATTTAAATGGTACACATTCATAACATCTATTACTTTATTCATTTTGCAAACAAAATCTGCAGATGTTTTCCATGAAGAACTTTTCAATACATCACTTCGGCCTGTTGTTGATATTGCTGCAGCAAATCTTGCACTTAACATTTGAAATGCTCTTTTAACATTCATGGCTTGAAAATTGTTTGGGTAAAAGCGCGCGTACGTAATGTGACCCAATAAATTCGAAGTATTCAACTTCTTATCAAATTGCCATGTTGCAAATAGGTCATAAAAAGACATAATGATTTCGCCATTTACATAAATATATTTGTGCGATCTTAACTGGCTAATCAACCGCTTGATAAGATGTGGCCAATCAAAAGAAGTAAAATAAGTTTCATTGTTCACTGAAAAATACGGTTCTTGTGGAGAAATTTTCCAATTACTAAAAGCTTTTCTATTTGCTCCACCTTGGTCACATGTAATTAATTGTATATTTGCCCCTACATTTTTTAACTTTTCCAGACATATCTCGGTGAGTTGAGTAATCTCTTTATGTGTTGAATTTCTTCCGGTCAAAAAGTATGCTACTATTTGCCGCCAAGGATTTTCCGCATTAATGCTATCAAGGCAAAATAGTAAAAGTTGTTCCGCTGGTTCATTGCGTCGTCCTAGGGGTCCGAGATCTATTAAACCTTCAATGATGTCATATTTTCGGCTATATTCTTCAAATTTTTTTATTGACATCTCATCAAATTTTAAACAACAAACTCTCTGAACAGGTGGCAGTTTGGACAAATTTTCTTCAATTTTATGAAATATTTCCTCGCAAAAACCTGGTCGTATTTCTGTTTCAGGTATCCAATTTCTGATAGAAGATTCTGATGGGAGGTTTAATCCAGCCTTTCTCAGCCGTGAATATCCACTTGCGGAATAGTAAAACATTTGTTTCGCTAAATCTTTTTCTTCTTTTGTATATTCTTTGGTCCCCTTATGTAGTTGAAGTTTTATCATAGTTTTCGCAACTGGTTTTAGACATTTCTTTCCATTTAAAAATTGGTTTACATTATGTTTGCAAATGTCCTTCTTTTTTCGAGCTTCAATATTGCGACGTTTCAACATTGCAGTTATATTTTTTTGTTGTCTCGTCTTTTGCATTAGAAGCTTTTTTAATTTGAAATTTTCTTTTTTTAATTTTTCCATTTCACATAATTCGTCTTCATTATATATTTTTCTAGGAACACGCCTTTTTTCGGTTTTTCTATTCGCTTTTTCGGCATATTTGCTTCCATTTCTTCCTGTGAGTAATTACTCCAAAAAAGTGGAGGTGGATTTTTATTATTAAACCACTAATCGTCTGCGATGTCATCTCCGAAATTGTAGAAAAGTTCTTTTCCGGAAGGGTAACATCTCTTAGGTGTTGCATTGCTTATCGTGGCTACTTCGCAATTTGTGCTGTTTTTCTCTGCAACGTCTATTTGAAAATCATTATGATTTTCGACTTCCATTGGAATACGGTCTTGATTATCTAATTGTGAGTCAACATTATCTTGTACAATATTTTCCATTGTTTTGTTTTCTTCTGTAATTTTTTCAGCGTTATCGTTGATAAAATGTGAAATTTCAATATCCTTTGGGCTCCATGGTATGGGATTTCTTCTAATATGTAATTTTGTAAGGTTCTTGAAGTCTTCTTTATTAAAATGGTCTGCACATAAGCCTGCCTTCTGTATTGATGCCGCGGACCACTTGAATAACTTTTCATTACCTGTTTAAACATAAATCTATAGTTTATACACTGAAAAATATATCACGCATTTTAATTACACCAAGTAGCAAACAAATATAAGTAAAAATGTCTTTTGAAAATTTGGAAAGCATTTTTAAAAATATTAACAAGAAGAATGTCAAACGTGTCCCTCACCGATTCAAACGGCAATTTTTTTATGTGTAGTTCTCAACAAATAACAGCTCATATTAAAGCGAGAGCGTACACTTCTCAAGCATTCGTCGAAAAAAATGCTAAAGTTTTTCTAGCGAATCTTAACACGTTGCAATGAATAATTATCGAAGCGAGCGAGTGGCTCTGCTGGTAGAGCTCTTATCTTGTAAACGCGAGATCGCGGGATCGAATCTCATTGTGTATGACAATCTTTTTTCTCTTATTTTTTATCATTTTTTCGTTTTTTTTGTTTCCAGCAACATCTTACCATTATTAAATAAATATTACGTGAGTTTTCTTAATAATATTTAATTTTTAACATTTTATTTTCGGGCGCCAATGTAATAAACCGCTTTCGCGAGGCGGTGACGGATAACTCGGTCGGGATCCGGGGCTCGTGAAAGGGTATCGAGAGACGAACAAAAGTGATGTTAGGTAAAATATAATTTATTGCGTGTTGTGGTGGGTATGTACAACGTATGTGTTTTATGTGTGTGAGTGTGTATAGGTGTGCGAATGTATTATTGTGCGTGCGAGACGAGTGACGAGTGAGTGAGTGCGTAAATGTATAACAGTGATTGGTTGAGCGCAGAGTATCGAATGTATCGTAGGGTGTGTATCGGTCGCCCGTACGGCGGTACGGCGGTGTGCGATTTACAAATGTTTATGATCGTTTGACTTTAGATATTTATATAAACGCGTGTACAATGCTGAACGGATCGTGGTGTGATCGTATCGGGTGCGGTGCATTCAATGCAACGCGCGGATGCGTTGCGCGGTGCGCGAGTTCGGCGGATCGATAGAATATCGATTACGAATCGCGGACAGCGATTTCGGCAGAGGCCGTTAGCTATCGGGCGGTAATTTCGGTCGGCCCGGTGGGCGGTCCTTCGCCGCGTACTTATTGATGGCGGCTATCGATCGGTGTCGCGGGAGGGATGTGGATCATCCCCCGACGCGGGACTTAGCGCGCCGTATCAATGGCGCGTTCCGATATCGTGATGGTGGTCGGGCCGTATTAGTTACGCGTCTCTAGTGCGGTTTGTTGTAAGTCAGGATGGTCTGTCCCCGTGTAATTAGGGAGTGCAACGGCCGACGAGAACACCCGTCGATGGCAGGGAACTCCCTACCACTAGATGAGCGCCGTTGCACGCAGGTGGTCGGATTGTTTCGAGGTGTCGAGTACTCTCGATGGGGACGAGTACGCCCGTTCCCGTTTGCCTCTCTTTAAAGATTTCGGACGGATCGCTTTCGGAGATGCCGCAAACTCTCGGCGGAGGCTGAGTACACCCAACCCTGTTTTTCTCTCTCTCTGAGCGGTTCAGGATCTAGGCGGTTTCCAGGCGTCTTACAGACTCTGGCGGTGCGGAAGATCTGGTCTCGATGTTCAGAAACGCGCTCTATTTATACCGGTTTTCGGCGCGCGCGTCTGCGTAATTCGCCTATTGTTCTAACGGTATCTGGTTTATCGTTGAACCGGCGCGCGCGACTCGGGTATTTTCGGTAATGGTCGGGCGGTTACCCGAGCGCGCCGTCGGTTCTCGATGTTTTCGCGCGTCTAACGGCGGTTATATGTTTACGCGTTTCTGATGTTATTTAAAAAATGGGCGCTCAGCGCCTCCGCATTTGCCCGACCGGTGTTTGTCGGGCGGCGGACTTCCGGCGGATCGGCGGGGGGGATCGGTGAAGCGAGGGGGGGATTTAAGGCGGCAGGAGGCACGAACCAAGCATCCGTCTCTTCCGTGGCAGCGGCACTGTCGTATCTGTGTAGGGCGTTTACACACTTCCTCAGCCCGACAAATAATTGTTAGAAAACAACATTTGCGGGTCTGAAAAAATATGCGAGGTACAAGTGGCTGAATCGGGAATCGAACCCGAGTCTTTCGCTTTCCGGGCAACTGCTCTTACCACTGAGCTATTCAGACCTCACACCTTACGCCACTCTAACACAGTACATACGACTCCAGAGCGATGTTGGAATCTCGCTCCATGGATGCAGTGCCGATTGCCACGGAGAGACGAAATCCCCAGCACGTCTCCAGAGCGGTCCAATCATATCAAACGATTGAAAATTGGCGCCCGTAGCCGCTCAGCGATGAGTCTTGACTCGTCACCAGTATGAATGGAAGCCTCCTCGAGTAGTCGTCCATCCTAAACCACTTCCGGGTACGGTACAGTAACGATGAAGGGAACGCATCGTTACATATTTTATTTTACTACTTTAAAGAAAATTCGTCGACGAAAAGTGATTTCACATCAGTGTCGACAAATTTCCTTTAAAATATATAATAAAATAAAATAAAATGTTAAAAATTAAATATAATTAATAAAACTCGCGTAATATTTATTTATTAATGCTAAAATGTTGCTGGAAACAAAAAAAAAGAAAAATGATAAAAAATAAGAGAAAAAAAATCGTCACACAACGAGATTCGATCCTGCGATCTCGCGCTTACAAGATAAGAGCTCTACCGGCAGAGCCACGCGCTCGCTTCGATAATCAATCTTCGCAACGTCTTAAGACTCGCTAGAAAAACTGTAGCATTTTTTTTGACGAATGATTGAGGAGTGTGCGCTCTCGCTTTAACATGAGCTATTATTTATCGAGAACTATACATAAAGAAATTGCCGTTCGAATCGGTGAGGAGCACATCGGACACATAGTGTTGTCATTTTTATTTATTAAAAAAAATGTAAATTTTGACATTGGAAAAAATGCTTTTAAGATATTTAAAAAATAATTTTTTATATTTAAAAGATGTGTTTCACATTTTAAACTTCCATGATTTTTTTAAATAAAAGTGTTTTATTTTTTTTTAAATGTGTTTTTAATATTTAATAATTTAATACATATGATATTTTATCACAAACATGCGCGTGCGCGTATGTGTGTGTATGTGTGTGTGTGATAAAATCTAATATATATTAAATCATTAAATATTAAAAATATATTTTTTAAACATGCAATTTTTTTTATTAAAAAGAATATAAGTTTCAAATGTGATTTAAATATTTTTAAATATTTTGCATTATATATTTATTATTTTATTATATAGTCAGATACTAGAAGCTGAGTGGCGAGTCGCCGTCGCACAATCGCGTTAGGACAAGGAAAAATTTTACTTGCAATTTATATGTATGCAGCTCGCATTTGTGTAAAATTTTTCCTTGTCCTCCGCTCGTCCTACTATACAATTAAAGTCCAGCTTTTGACATTACTGCTACACAGTGTACTTCAAAAAATTTTAATTAAATTTTATTTAAAAAATTACTAAAAATTTGTAAAACAGCCGTTTTTCACGACATTTAGCTTTTGTTATCATCAAATATTTTATATATTATCAAGAATTTTGTATTTTCACTTACTGCAGTTTCTTATCCAAATGTCAAATCTTTCATCAGTCTTCCGTGGAAAACGAAACAATTTACAGTTTTCTGACTTGACGTTATTACAGTTTTTGTATGCACATCTGTCAAATATCGAAATGTTCTTTACGTTATTGTTTTCCATTTTGATGATGCACGAAAAGCACCTGCAACAATAAAAAACAAACCGACGACCGCAAACGGAAAACACCGAGAAAGCACGCTATCTCCGCGAATTTCCGCGAATCTCGTGATTTTATCGAAACTACAATTTCGTTAAAACAGTTGTAGTTTCTTAAAATCACTGCACACACACACACATATACACACACACGTCACATTATTCACAACAATATCTTTCAATAACTACGATAAAAAATAATAAGATATTGAAAAGCGCAAGAAAGCTCAGAATATGTTCTGTGAGACACCGCCGAAGTGGTCACTCGAGAACGCTAAAGGCTTGTGAGCTCGCCGCGACAAGCGAAAACAATTGCATATCTATTTCATTGCGTTCATCTGTTTAAGCGCTTTAATTCTTCCGACGTTTGGCTCTTTAAATTTTAAAGATCCTATTTTTTAAAAGATTCTGTTTTAAAGATTCTTTCAAACAAACAAAGTTTGAAAACACGAGTTATTTAATTTTTATAACTTTGTAATCATTGATAATTTCATGAATTTTCTTTTTGAAAATTATTAATTTTCTATTGCTGATTTGTTTATTTTTTCGTTTATTTGCTCACAGAAATTATTCCATTGCACTTTTGCTTGCGGTTTTCAGTATACGATTTTTTATCGTAGTTTACTAAAAAATATTATTGTAAATTTTAACTTGTGCAGTGATCCAAATAATGTACAATTTCTACGAAAATGTAAATTTTTCGAACAAATCACGAGGTTCATGGAAATTTGCGGAAATTGCGTGCTTTCTCGGCATTTTCGTCCGCGGCAGGTAGTTTGCTTTCGATTGTTGCTGGTGTTTTTCTTGAATAAAAATAAATAACGATAATGTAAAGAACATTACGATATTTGACAAATGTGCATATAGAAACTGTAATAATGTCAAATCAGAAAACTAAATTGTTTCATTTTTCATAGAAGACTGGTAAAATATGTGACATTTGAGAAACTTCGATAAATAAAAATACAAAATTCTTGAAAATGTCAAAACTATTTTATGAATAAATAAATTGAATTTTGTGAAAAATAAAGAAATGGTTAAGTTTTAAAAATCTTAAATAATTTTTTTTAATGAAATTTAATTAAAAATTTTTAAAGTACACCGTGTTAAGTAATAAAATATAAAATATGTAATGTGCAAAATATTTAAAAAAATTTATTTCACATTTAAAACTCATGATTTTTTTTTATGTTTAAAAATGTAATTTTAATATTTAATATTTAATAATTTAATATATTTAATATTTTATATCTCTCTCACACACGCATCAGCGGATGCGTGCATGCGTAGCTGTGTGATAAAATCTCATATGAATGAAATTATTATATATTAAAAATATATTTTTTAATATAAAACATGTCTTTTTATTAAAAAAAACATGTTTTAAATGTAAAATAAATTTTTTAAAGATAAAAAATAATTATTTGTATAACGCATTTATATACATGTAAAAAACATTTTTTAAATGTTAAAATTTACGTCTTTTTTCAATAAATAAAAAGTGATTTAACTCACTAATTTAATGTTTTTAAAAATGTTTTCCAAACTTTTTCAAAAACATTTTTAAAAGTATTTGTTTACTCTTTGGTGTTATTGGAAAGCATGTCGTTTTTTCGGTAGACTGTAGATTAATGTATAAACAAATAATGAAAATTTACTTTATTAAGTAGTTTCCGCCATTACTTCAGAAGGCAGGATTATGTGCAGGCCACATTTAAAAAAAAAAGAAGATTTACAAAGTTGCATATTAGAAGAAACTCTCATGCCATACATCCCAAAAGATACTAGAATTTCTTACCTTGTCGAAGATAATGTCGAAAATATTGCAAAAAAATAAAAAAAAAGTTAGTAAAAAAATTGTGCAGAAAATGTTAAATCACTCAGATGATCAAAATTACACTCCAATGAAAATCGATATTCGCATATATGTATATCGATTTTCAAGTATAAACATTGCAGAGACCACCAAGAACAATAAATAAAAAAGTATAAAATTTATAGTGAGTCAAAAGCCACTATAATTGTAATTTTACACAACTTTTTTATATATATATATATATATATATATATATATATATATATATGTGTGTGTATGTAGGATTTTGAGTTGTTACCGACAAATATTAATTTATTGATAGGACCAATCGCGACACTCGGGTTAATATATATATATAAATAAATGACTTTATTATATAAGATTAAGATGTACTATACAAAAGTTTCACGAGACATGTCGTCGGGCAAATCGATATCGACTCATTGTCGCTCGCTTTGATTTCGTACATTTCGCACACTCTCCCACGCGCTCTCACATCCTTGCACATGCACATATTTTCGCGTATTACGCATTCACCTCGCACACGCACGCATACAGCCCGTGAAGACGTGTCTGTTATTTTTCGCATTCTACATACATATATATATATATATATATATATATATATATATATATATATATATATAGAGGGGAAGGAAAGAAGAGGGTAAAAGGTCAACAGCGACTACAGAGGAGGAGAGCGAAGAAGAGCAGGAAGAGGAGAGAAAGGATAATATCACCCCATCTCGTACGAACAAAGGAAAGAGAGAAGAGGTAGAAGGGGTAAGGGAGGCGACAAAGGAGGAGAGCGAGGAGGAAGAGGAAGAGAAGAGAGAGGAAACAGAGAATGGTGGAAAAGCGAAGATGGAAAGAGGGTATGGAAGAAGCGTGGTAGTAGGCAACAAAAGGATCTGGATGGAAGGGAGAGAATGGTTATGGATAGGAAAGAGGAAACGGAAAGGGAAAGAAGGACGGGAAGGAGAGAAGAGAGAGAAGAGGAAGACAGGGGGGGAGGGGAAGGTGGGGAGAGGGGAAGTGGGAGGGAGATGGTGGGACAAGGAAGGGGAGGGAGGAATATTTGTAAGGTCACAAAGGGCCAGCTCGGGTTTAAATAAGAATAGAAAATGTAGAGGAAGGTAGAGGAGTGTAAAGGTTTGGGTACGTTCCTAAAAAACGCCTTCAAACCCCATTGGGGACGAATAAAGGATACATACATACATTGTCTCGCTCGCTTCTGATAATAAGACAATAATAAGAGTGAGCGAGACAATCACAAAAGTGAGCGAAAGAGGAATAGCAGCATTCATAAAAGCTCGATCTTGATCCTCGAATCTTCTTTGCACGTTGCTATTCTCCTCTCGCTCACTCTTGTCATTGTCTCGCTCACTCTTATCATTATCTCAGGAGCGAGCGAGACAATAAGAGGCAAGCCTCTCACATTTCATTCATCTCATGATGAATTAGCCTGGATTCGCACCAGGGGCAAAGTCTGTTGATAAAATCAAAGGAATTTAGCCTGGACTCGAACCAGGGGCAAAGTTTTTTGGTAAAGTCAACGGAGTTTAGCCCAGACTCAAACCAGGGGCAAAGTTTTTTGGTAAAGTTAACGGAGTTTAGCCCAGTCTCAAACCAGGGGCAAAGTGAGTCGGTAAGGGACAAAGTGTGTTGCACGGAAATGCCGGTCTCGCCATCATCCGGGCCTTTGGCTATCTGTCTATTAATCTGTGTTTTTGCCGTCCTTTTTCTTACTTGCTCTTATTATTGTCTCGCTCGCTTCTGATAATAAGACAATAATAAGAGTGAGCGAGACAATCACAGGAGTGAGCGAAAGAGGAATAGCAGCATTCATAAAAGCTCGATGTTGATCCTCGAATCTTCTTTGCACGTTGCTATTCTCCTCTCGCTCACTCTTGTCATTGTCTCGCTCACTCTTATCATTATCTCAGGAGCGAGCGAGACAATAAGAGGCAAGCCTCTCACATTTCATTCGTCTCATGATGAATTAGCCTGGATTCGCACCAGGGGCAAAGTCTGTTGATAAAATCAAAGGAATTTAGCCTGGACTCGAACCAGAGGCAAAGTTTTTTGGTAAAGTCAACGGAGTTTAGCCCAGACTCAAATCAGGGGCAAAGTTTTTTGGTAAAGTCAACGGAGTTTAGCCCAGACTCAAACCAGGGGCAAAGTGAGTCGGTAAGGGGCAAAGTGTGTTGCACAGAAATGCCGGTCTCGCCTTCATCCGGGCCTTTGGCTATCTGTCTATTAATCTGTGACAATGCCCACTGTGCAAATAACAACTCATGAATCGGCGATGACGTAGTAGTGGCGCTGGCGGTGCGCGCAATTATGGTATGCGCGCAGTCGATAATATAACTCCCGTCAGTGAGAAATATAGACGTCTAATAGACACCTAATAGACGTTTTTTCATTCGGTATTTCTCATTGGGATATTTAATTATTTATTTTTAAATTGTTTTATATTATAATATAAGTTGTAAATTTGCAGAAAAACGTTTCTACAGTCAATAGAAATAAAATTTTCGATTAGTTGAAAAATGGTTTAACTGGATACTAATTTCAACCATAAATGACATGGCCGTCTAATAGCCGTATTTCCGACCCGTCATTTCTCATTGGGTCCTTAGTTACGCGTATCTGGCGACTCGTTGCTAACGCACGAGCGGTGAGTGGGGGGCAATAGGCGTGAGCCACGGAATCGGGCCGAAATGTGCAAGTAAATCCCAGCACTGCTATAGGATATACTTTACAAATGAAAGGAATCCTAATTGCACTAAACATTGATTATGAATTGACATTGTAGCATATATTTATAAATATATATATATATTTTTTTTTAAGTAATATATGTGAATGATAATATATATAGATAATGTATATAATTGAAATTTTAGTAGATTCGTAAATCATTATATATATATATTTTTTTTTTTGATACATGCTTTTTGTGTGAAACTTAATAAAATTTTATATAAAATGTAAATATTTAATATAATAATACTTTTATTATGTGAATGATGCAAGTAATTTTCACATAATATAAGATATTGTACAACACTAATAAATCTGGGACAATATGTTTTAATGCGACCCGTGCACGCCAAGTTTTTATACTTTGCTTTAGTGTAAGTTTGTTTTATGCGACTTAGAGTTTATAATAAATTTTTTTTCAATAAATATATCCCAAAGCGTTACATGTGTATATATTGTGCATTTAGTTAATTACAATGTAACGGTAGGACCGTTACTACGGCCATCTTGCTTGCCGCACGCATACGTTCTCCCTCTCGACACGCGCTATCTCGTTCAGCATGCGCTCTCGCTCGCCGACACGCTCTGTCTCGCTCTCGCGGGGTCCCCACGCGGTACCAACTCCCACCGCCGGACCGACGGCGCACAGTGGGGGCCGCCGGCCGGGTATATAAGCCCGGCCGGCCGAGACATCGGGACCAGATCCTATCCCGACCAGCTCCTGATACCGATCTCACCACTACCTAGCACCTCTTAGGGCAGAGGTTGTACTCAGCCCCGCCGGGTTGAACCAGCACTCTATACCTCGGGCCAAGGTTGTACTTGGCCCCGTCGGGTTGAACCGACTCCTGTCTCGACCGCTCCACGGGCTGAGGTTGAACTCAGCCCCGCCGGGTTGAACCGACTCCTGCCTACCTCGGGCCAAGGTTGTACTTGGCTCCGTCGGGTTGAACCGACTTCCGTTGCTTAGGCAGTGCTCGACGTGACACTCGAGCCTGCCGGCAATACCTGGCCGCCTGACCTAACCTTAGATAATAAGTGCATGTATAGACCGCGCTGTAAATATAACCGCATGATAGAGATAAGTCCGCTAGTCCTAAGTCTCGTAGTCAGAGACCTGCTAGTTATAAGGCCTGTTAGTACTAAGTCCGCTAGTTATAACCGTATCCTATTCTTAAGGCCTGTTCGTACTAAGTCCGCTAGTTGTAACCGCATGCTAGTAATAAGACCTGTCTAGTAATAAGTCCGCTAGTTATAAGACCTGCTAGTAGTAAGACCTGCCTAGTACTAAGTCCGTTAGTTGTAAGGCCTGTTAGTAATAAGTTCTCTAGTTCTAATCGCGCCGTCCGCGTCGGTAAATAAAACCGGGAACGATTGCACGCCGCACTGGTCTTGCGCTTCTCACCGCTTTGCGCCCATCGCTTCGCGCCTGCGCGTCACGCAGATCCTGCTACCAGCGACCGCCTTCACCGCACGCTATCGCCAGGCCCTGCACGCTGTATCTATCGTTCTTTAACTGAATAAACTATCTCTTTCTACCAATACTGTGTCTCGTAAGCTTGAGTCTCCCCTCCTCTCGAACCCGGACACCGACGAGCCGATCCGAGCGTCGAGCGAGGTGACCGCGTTACATGGCGCCCGAACAGGGACCTGCCCAGTAGAGACTCCAGCTTGCGTGCGCAGCCCAATGAAAATCTCCTGGATATACGCACTTACGAAAGTTCAGCTCGTGACTCTTCTAGTCACACACCGCCTCGACAGTACCGGGAATATCGACGTGTTGCGACATCGACTGCGAAATTTCGTAACCGAAAACCCCGCGCTGTTCCCCGAACACAACCCCACCGACATGGCGAGCAAAGGAGAGACGACGCCAGTACGACCCGAACCGATCCCGGACCATGCCGAGCCAGCACCAGACCATACCGCGCCGATCATCAACCGTACCGAGACGACCACACCCGATCCGACCGCAATGCTAGACCGAATTCGAAAATGGGGCCTGTGCTTCGACGGCAAGGACCCATTCGCGTTTATCGAGCGAATCGAGGAGTTAAAGCGATCGTACCGCTGCGCGGACGAGTTCCTTCTTCTCGGATTACCCGAGATGCTACGCGGAAACTCTTTGTTGTGGTACCGTAACAACCACGAAGACTGGACCACCTGGGACGCCTTCTGCACCGCCTTCCGACAGAAATACCTCCCACCCGACTATCAGGACCAACTCCGGCAAGATATCCAAGCCCGGAGACAACGACCGGGGGAGCCTTTCGACCAATACGCCACGGACCTGCTCACGATGATGAGACGCGCCGGGGGCTACACGACACGGGAGAAGGCCCGGATACTCTATAATAATTTGCACTCCAGTTACCAGCTGTACATCCGCTCAACGGAAGCCACCAGTGTCACCGAGCTCAGCACCCGAGCCGCCGAACACGAGAAGGTCCTACGCCGGCAGAAGGAGGAACAGCCAGCCGCCCGCAGTATACCCAGCTCACCGGTCGCTGCCGCCACCTACAGCCGGGAGGAATGCTGTTGGCGCTGCAAGCAACGAGGCCACACGCGGCTCGACTGTAAAAGACCGCCGCGCAAATTTTGCTCTCGCTGCGGTCGAGACGGGGTGCTCACCCGCGACTGCCACCCGCCGTCGGGAAACGCCTTTCGGGCCGGGGAACCAGCGGCCACCGCCCGACCCGCTCCAGCCGAATAAGGTTTACGCCTAGGCCGCATATAAAGATACGAGTACTCGACCGACACATATGGGCACTGTTAGACTCCGGCTCCGAAGTATCATTTGTAAGCCCGGCGACAGCAAAACGCGCCAAGTACTGCGGCCACCCCCCTAGGGGGGTAACCCAGCAGATCAACTTGGCTGACGGCACCACGGTACCGATTACGCAGACCGTGGACTTGCCAGTCGCCACGGTCGATCGCACTCTCGTACATCAGTTCCAAGTAATGCCGAACCTTGGCGGACCAATGTTGATCGGCATCGACCTATGGGCCAAGCTAGGGATAGCTCTACCGGCACCCCCGAGCGTAGCCATCCCCGCGGTACCCGCTGTAGGGGAAATCTCGGCCGGGTTAACACCACGAACCGCCGATGAAGACCGCCGCCTGCGGGAGTTCCTGAGTCGGGAACTGGCCACATTCGACACCGTACAAGGACCGACCGACCGTATCGAACACCGGATTCACCTGACAACCGACCAGCCGATCAAACAGAGGTATCGGCCACGCAACCCAGCCATGCAGGCCGTGATCGACCGCGAGGTACGCAAGATGGAGGACGCGGGCGTGATCGAACCATCACAGAGCGCCTGGAGCTCCCCAGTGGTACTGGTACGAAAGAAAGACGGCACCCATCGGTTCTGCATCGATTTTCGCAAAGTCAACAGCGTGACACGGAAGGACGCCTATCCACTACCGCACATCACGGCCACACTCGACAAGTTACGGGGCGCCCAGTACTTGAGCACCCTCGATCTCAAGAACGGGTACTGGCAAGTCCCCCTGGCACCGGAGAGCCGTCCTGTCACCGCGTTTACTGTACCCGGGAAGGGACTCATGCAGTTCCGAACCATGCCGTTCGGACTGCACTCGGCGCCCGCCACCTTCCAGCGCCTCCTAGACTCCATCCTGGGACCGGAGCTGGAGCCCAATGTGCTCGTCTATCTAGACGATATCGTCATCGCCAGCCCGACGTTCGAGGAACACCTCGAACACCTGGCCGAGGTCTTCCGCCGACTACGCTCCGCCAAACTCCAGCTTAACGTAGACAAGTGCCACTTTTGTCGGGACAGCCTCCGCTACTTAGGCCACGTCATCGACCAACAAGGCATCCGCACCGACCCCGCCAAAGTGAGCGCCATCGCCGACTGGCCCACGCCAAGCAGTCTCCGGCAAGTCCGACAGTTTCTGGGCTTGGCATCATGGTACCGGCGCTTCATCGCGGATTTTTCCGCCCTAGCCGCACCGTTGACACGTCTAACGCGCAAAAACGCCCGCTGGGTTTGGGCCGCCGCCGAAGACGAGGCCTTCCAACGCCTCAAAGGGGCCCTGACGTCCGCCCCGGTACTCGCGTGCCCCGATTTCGGAGTACCGTTCACCCTGCAGACCGACGCGAGCGTACATGGGCTGGGCGCCGTTCTGACGCAACAATTAGCCGAAGGAGAGCGGGTCATCGCATACGCTAGCCGAACCTTGAATCAGGCCGAACGAAATTACAGCGCGACCGAGCTGGAGTGCCTCGCCGTCGTCTGGGGGATCCGCCGGATGCGGGACTATTTGGAAGGATACCGCTTCACCGTCCTGACCGACCATCAGTCCCTAAAATGGCTCCAACGCCTGGAAGCCCCGTCCGGCCGACTCGCTCGCTGGATGATCGAGCTACAGCAATACGACTTCGAGATCAAATACCGACGCGGCACCCAGAACCAGGTGGCCGATGCGCTCTCCCGCCAGCCCGAAGTAGCCGCAACACGGCAAATTCAGCCATGCCCCTGGTATCGCCGAATCAAACGGGAGGTCCAGACCCGACCAGCAGACCGACCGGACTACCAAATACGCGACGGGCTCCTGTACCGGCATATACTCCACGACTTAGACTTCCGGGAAGTACCAGCCGACGCGCAGTGGAAGCAATGCGTCCCAACACCCGAACGCGCCGCCCTGCTACGACGCTGGCACGACGATCCAGCCGCCGGACACTTGGGAACCGCCAAGACCATGACCCGCATCGCACAACAGTACTACTGGCCGGGGATGCTACGAGAAATCGCCCGATACGTACGCTCCTGCACGACCTGTTTGGCCCATAAGGCATCACAGCAACGACCCGCCGGCACACTGCACACCGCCCCTGTCGACGCACCGTGGCAGCAGGTCTCGATAGACCTAGTGGGACCACTACCCCGCTCCAACCAAGGGCATACGTGGCTTCTCACAATGCAAGACCGGTTCACGAAATGGCTAGAGGTCACGCCTCTGCGAAAGGCAACCGCCGCGAACGTCACCAGAGCCTTCGTGGACCAGGTCGTGTACCGCCACGGATGCCCCCAGTGGGTCATCTCGGACAACGGGACCCAACTGAAGTCCAAGCAGCTGGAAAAGCTGCTAAACACGTTCAGGATTCAACATCGAAGCGCGCCACCCTACACGCCGCAGTGCAACCCGGTGGAACGGGCCAACCGGACCATCAAGACTATGGTAGCACAGTACGTGGGGCGTAACCAGAAGACGTGGGACGAGCACATCACCGCTCTACAGTACGCGTTCAACACCGCGTGGAGCGAGGCCACGGGGCACACCCCTGCCTATCTCAATCACGGGAGGGAACTCGCCCGACCGCACCCGGAAGACCGCCGCCAACCGGGAACCGCAACACCACCAGACACGACCTACCGGCGACTACACGAAGCATACGAGCTCGTACGCGTATGCTTAGCGCAGGCATTCCAACGCCAAGAGCGGCATTATAACCTCCGAAGGCGGGAGTGGAAGCCCAAAATAGGGGAGCTGGTATGGCGAAAGAACCATGCCCTGTCCAATAAGGCCAAGGCGTTCAACGCCAAATTGGCGCCAAAATTCATAGGGCCCTTGGAGGTACGGAAAATAGTCTCGCCCGTCATCGTCGACCTCCGAGATCAACGCGGACGCTGGCACCGGCACGTGCATGTGCAGGATCTAAAGGCGCACCCGGACCAGCGAGAAACCATCGACAGCCAACCGACCGGCAACGAGGATCAGCCTTCCGCGACCTGCACCGTAACAACCTCCACGCACCGCCATCTCCTAAAAAGGGGGGAGTGATGTAACGGTAGGACCGTTACTACGGCCATCTTGCTTGCCGCACGCATACGTTCTCCCTCTCGACACGCGCTATCTCGTTCAGCATGCGCTCTCGCTCGCCGACACGCTCTGTCTCGCTCTCGCGGGGTCCCCACGCGGTACCGACTCCCACCGCCGGACCGACGGCGCACAGTGGGGGCCGCCGGCCGGGTATATAAGCCCGGCCGGCCGAGACATCGGGACCAGATCCTATCCCGACCAGCTCCTGATACCGATCTCACCACTACCTAGCACCTCTTAGGGCAGAGGTTGTACTCAGCCCCGCCGGGTTGAACCAGCACTCTATACCTCGGGCCAAGGTTGTACTTGGCCCCGTCGGGTTGAACCGACTCCTGTCTCGACCGCTCCACGGGCTGAGGTTGAACTCAGCCCCGCCGGGTTGAACCGGCTCCTGCCTACCTCGGGCCAAGGTTGTACTTGGCTCCGTCGGGTTGAACCGACTTCCGTTGCTTAGGCAGTGCTCGACGTGACACTCGAGCCTGCCGGCAATACCTGGCCGCCTGACCTAACCTTAGATAATAAGTGCATGTATAGACCGCGCTGTAAATATAACCGCATGATAGAGATAAGTCCGCTAGTCCTAAGTCTCGTAGTCATAGACCTGCTAGTTATAAGGCCTGTTAGTACTAAGTCCGCTAGTTATAACCGTATCCTAGTCTTAAGGCCTGTTCGTACTAAGTCCGCTAGTTGTAACCGCATGCTAGTAATAAGACCTGTCTAGTAATAAGTCCGCTAGTTATAAGACCTGCTAGTAGTAAGACCTGCCTAGTACTAAGTCCGTTAGTTGTAAGGCCTGTTAGTAATAAGTTCTCTAGTTCTAATCGCGCCGTCCGCGTCTGTAAATAAAACCGGGAACGATTGCACGCCGCACTGGTCTTGCGCTTCTCACCGCTTTGCGCCCATCGCTTCGCGCCTGCGCGTCACGCAGATCCTGCTACCAGCGACCGCCTTCACCGCACGCTATCGCCAGGCCCTGCACGCTGTATCTATCTTTCTTTAACTGAATAAACTATCTCTTTCTACCAATACTGTGTCTCGTAAGCTTGAGTCTCCCCTCCTCTCGAACCCGGACACCGACGAGCCGATCCGA
>JAXRKO010001025.1:0-23381 GCA_037039905.1 Formica aserva
ATTCGCGTCTTATTTCATTTCTCATCCGCTATTGATGCATCTTTGAGCATCCTTGCGAGCATATTCGTGCCGCTTATGGCTTATCAAGCAGACTAAAGCCTTTTGCTGTACCAACAGTTAGGGTCGGATAAGCCCAGATTAGCGAGTCTCTTTCTTCGTTGCTGCGCTTCCTAGATTATAGTCTCATACCCATGATATAGATGAAGAAAGAAAATTTACTTAACATAAAGTTGGCGCTAAACTAACATCGATGCAACCGGCTGCTAAACAGAAATTTCATTAAATTAATCTCGGATGTTTCCTCGTCTGCATTAAAATTTATTCGTCATAAATACTCGCAATCTGGAAAGTTCATAATTACGTAACGCCGAAGGAATTAACGAGAGGAAAGGGAAACTTAAGATCGTTTGTAGCGCACGTGACGTAATTTGAGTCATTTACTTTGAAACAATTCGCGGATTCTTTGAAGCAATTTCTAGATCTGCGTGATGATCGATACATCAGAGCGAGTAGGGCGCAATCCGATGTAGCACTACGGCTGCAATCTGAAACGTTGAGAAATCCGCTTTGCTTCCGCAGCACTTTCCTGCCATCGCTTTTTTCGCACTTTGCATACCTTATTTAGCTGCCGTGAAAAACTGGATTGCACGGGATTGCCGCGATTTACGCTAGCATCGAATACGTGGATCGGCGTGAGAATGTCGCTCTACGGAAATATAACGACGGAGGAACGCAACTGTGGAAGTGTGGGGCTGTGGAAATTCGCGGCGTGATATGACGAAATAATGTGTATATATAAATCTTTTTTAATTTTTTTCTTCACTTTTTTCGAAAAAATAGGAGTGAAAGATAAACACAGTACTCTGCCAGTAAATATATGGATGCACGTGTATACAGTAAAATTATACCAATTAATGATAATATCAACTAAATTGTTTAATTGAGAAAAATAATAGATATTCGATATCTGACGTAATCGAGGAACGTAATGGATGATAATTAATCGAGAAGCTTAACTTTACAATAGTTCCTATATGTATCAAATTTTCGATTCATTATATTGCAGGTTGATTTTAAGCGGAAAGTATGAAATGATAACATGTCGTTTTTGATGAAATTGGAGTTCAATTAACGGTATACGAAATACCGTGATTCCAAATATTACAATTAAATCATATTAAATACATTGTTGTATTCGTTTCAAACAGCGCTACAACTTTTATTTTATCGAAATATCCACATAAAAAAGTTATGCATACCTCTTCATTCGTTAACACAGATAACTTTTATAAGACTACTTATAAGACTAACAAAACAAAAACAATTATTTTTATGGTTTTACCTTACTTATCTTGAATTACTTTTAATATCAAGTCAAATATTTAAACATGGAAGAGAATATCGATCTTGAAACGTCAGCCATAATTTTTATAAAGTTACAGCATTCTGACGTAAATTTCACGCCATCTCTCGTAGATTGTGCGTTGTTGCGGCGCGAATAAATATTTTCTTCCGAAAGATAAGTTTAACATCGCGATCTTCACGAATGCAATATGTCGCGAGAAGCGTTTCTCAGTCTTTATGACGCTGCGCTTTTTATTCGTGATTTACGGCTCAGCCGTACAAGTTGATTCATTTATGGAGGCGCGAGGCACTTTCGTCTAGGCGTGCTTGTCTGCAACAGTCAGGAAATCGATTTCTTCAGGAAAATCTTAAATATCATTTCTTTCCTCGCGCATTACGGCGGTAGCTTGCTTCGGTAAAATCCTAGAGGGCAAATGAAATGAGATGAAATAAAAATTGCATTGAGAGATGTAAGAAGTTTTCCCTGTGAAAATATCCGCAAATCATATTTTCTCGTCGCGCTTCTTTAATATGAATGACGATTTATAGATTTGCGATATATATAAAGAATCTCTAAATATTGTATTAATTAAATAAGACGTAGATAGAGAAAGAGTTTGTCAGTCACGATTAAAATGTCGTCTTAAAAAAGGAACTTCGAAGGCATTGAATCACGTAACGCTCTCTGTGATTTTATCTATTGATCAAAAGTTCGATGTAATCATCGTTAATTAAAATGCGAATATCGTTATCTCTATTAAGTTGAAGCTGTTTTTGCTGTATACGTTTTTATTTTTTCTATTATTGGTTTGTTTCGTTTATAATAACTTTATATTTTATTTTCTTTTTAATTGTTGTTCTTGTTATAATAAAAAAAGCTAATCATGTAATTATCCATTTGTTATACTAAAGGGTCTTCCGTTTTTAATAAATAAAAAAAAATATTTTTTCATCTTGATTACCATGCTTATCGTTTTGATCGGGAAATGAAAAAATCGAGAGGCATACGCGAGCAAACGGGATGTTAAAGTCGATCATCGAAATCGTTAACCGGCAGCGTGTTTCGCTGGGGTCAGATTTATCGGCGAAGTTTTTGGCGTCCGTCAATGACGCACAGGATTGTGGGAGGAAGAGATAGAACAGAAGAGGGAAGGAAAGAGGAGGAAAAGCTTCGAGAGCATCAACACTCGGTGGAATGTATTGATTACGGATACTGGAAATGGTCGTGACTTCCAAATGAATTAAAAATTTCTTGCTTGATGCGTTCTTTTGAATATTTGCCACTTCTTATTAACGTTTCGTTGGTTTAAATGATGTTTAAATATTGATCGTCAAACGATTGTATTATTTATGTTTATAGCGATTGTATATTTATATATTATTTGAAAGCACGACAACGGATTTCGTTTAATAAAAGTTTAGAAAGCAGAGTTAGAAAGAAGAAAAGTGATGCAGGCCTTTCGAGATTCTCAGACTAATCACTCAACTGTCAGACGTCTTAAACGCTAACCTTATTCGCAGTAAGGTGGATATCAATAATAATGTCGCGGTTCTCCAATTCAGCGACACATCGCGAAACTTCTTCAAGATTTGATGGCGAGAGCATTCAATATGGCGCAGGGAAAGAGCAGAAGCTTGAAGGATGCTCTCAAGTTTCACGGCATCTCCCATGCTCCTGCGTGCATCATCTGCTTTTCTGGCGCATATAGATCGTTGTATTCATTATTCCGGTACTAGATCGTTTGTGAGTAATGGTCGCTGTGAATCTTTCCTCGGATGACTTAGGGCTTCCGTCTAGGAACTCGGCTTGTACATTTAATCTCTCGAGCCTGCTTAAGCAAATATCTCAAGAAAAAGATTCTTTTTTGGAAAAAATATCATCTTTCCGAAGAGATCCGACATCGGCATCGGTGCGGAAGATTTTAAAGTTTCTCTCTCTTTCTTTTGGGATTAAAGTAGAAATATCAGAAATAAATGTGCTTTTAAACATTTTGAGAATCTCTTTCTTCTTTCTCTCTTCTTTTCTCTGTTAAGAGAGCTCAATCGACTTTAGAATTTGATAAAATTTCAAGAAAACGGAAGAAAGCGTGAAAATGATTAATCTATTTGAAAGACGGTTCTGCAATCATTCTCGTTACTGGTCTTTGTTTGTATTGTACACAAGCGAAGTATTGATCGCTTTATCCGCTTTTCGTTTGTATCTTTCACAAAAGGAATCAGCCGACTATTAGGTCGGTCTCTGTTTCGCGTCTATTTTACGTACATGTCTGCGGCATTTCGCGAAAGAGAACCATCGAAGAAACAAGTTTTCTTATCGCGTCTCTTTAGCTACTTTGCGAGCATCGACAAATCTTGTAGCGAGATATTGATCGTAATTTATAATTTATAAATTATCCATGGGATTCTATCTATAAATAGCAGTATATAAATTATTTATTAGACGGCTTTCTGTGTACGCGTTTATATTTATCGAATAATTTTCTAGAAGCTATTAATAGAAAATTGCAACTTTTAACACTTATTTTTCTTATATGAACTTATCACAATTATTAAGGATTCCACTTGATCATCTAAAACGTTTTTACTTTTCTGATAAGAAAAAATATGTAAATAAAATTTTGTATGTCGAAATGTTATTTTAAACTTTTTTCAATTTGAAGATTATTCGCGTTTCTCAAAGTCGAATGATATATATGTTGATTATATAATAACTCTTACAAAGAAATTATAATTTAAAATTATATCTAATTAAATGAAGAAATTCTATGTATTTGCTTTAAGATAATAATATTTATCTCTTTGAAGCAAATAATTTCTGACTTATGCATCTTTCCGTACCATTAACAAAAATATATTAGGTGGTCAAGTTAGATAAAATGATATATAAATGTATATTTATCGATTAAAAAATAATTATTGCAGCGGCATCTTATGAGATCGATTTAGCGGAAAAATAATATTTGTAATACTGATATTCGCGTGATCTTGAAGTCAGTCATGTTGACCGAGAGATCATTTCGTTTTAATGCGCGCTTTGCGACATTATATTGTCGCGATGCAAGTGCAGGTAAGACAGTCATATAGGCGCGCGAGGGCCATATAGCGCAAATTCTGATGCCGCATCCGAGATGTACGACTAGTTCTCCTATCTGGCAGATATTTCGGTCATAAATTCGACAGGAATGAGGTGTCGGTATATCGTACAGATACGGGCTTCTATCTACGTGATAGAAGCCTACCCGCCCTCTCCTTCTACCGAATACCATCAGAGGCCTCCGCCTTGTACCTGGATCCGATCATATCGTCGCTCTCACGTGCCCTTGTTCAATTATTCCAAGACGTTAAGGAAATCAATACTCGTAGAAAGAGAAAGAGGGAAAAAGAGAGAGAGAGAGAAAGAGAGGGAGAGACTGCACTTTCTTAATGCATATTTATTCAGATGGAGGATGGCAATATTTTTTTATCATCTCTATACCAATTTATAAGGATCCGGCGGCGAATAGAATCTCTTATCATTTTGCTTAGAGCTGCGCGTCAAAAATTTTTTAACTTTTTTTCGTTTTCAGCATAAAGTCGACTGTCCCATAGAGCATTGATGTATGTACTTTAATGGTGTAAAAACATTTGTAATTCTGTATAGCCATTACAAAAACTGGTAAATTCAAAAAATTGCGTTCGGTCGGTAGTTTAGGATCCCCTTAAAACCCTCGCGCTGTATAATCATATACCTTTTTAAAAAAAAGTAAAAAAAGGCGCCAAGTATACGCGTCATTTGTGAAAAACTGTATGAATTTATAAAATAGTATTATTTTTATATTTAATATACACAAAATAGAGTTATTTTTAATTATTGAAGATAAAAACCTATACAAATATTTTAACCAAAAAAAGTTGTACAATTATATCTTACAAAAATAATGAATATCAAAAAATTACGCCAACTAAAAATAACAAATTATACAAATATTTTAAACAAAAACAGTTGTACACTATAGCTGTTTTAATTTCTTTAATTTGTGCTGTATATATAAAAAAAAATTATTTATTTCCAATATTAAAAGAAAAATTATATCCAATAATACAAAAAACACAAAAAATAAAACAAGAAATTAAAACTTAGAAATTAATGCAAAATATTAAAAATTTTTAAAAAAATTGAAGATTAATACAAGTAAAAAAAAGTAAAAAAATTTTAATAAAAAGAACTTGGCGCTGCTAAACTAAATATGCTAAAATTAATATATTCTTTAATGCATTTACATTGCAGTTATTATGAAATAACTAACTCAAATATAATTCTATAAATTAAATATAAATCTAATTTATATATATATGTATATAAATTTATTATTGGTTGATTTATAATAGATATTTTGAAATTTAGCAAACTACACAAACTAAACAATATGCTAAAATTGTTGTATTCTTTATAATATATCTACATTGCAGTTATTGATATAATTACTTTATAAATATAATTCTAAATTAAATTTATTATTTGTTGGTTTAATATATATTTGAAATTTAGCAGCGCCAAGTTTTTTTAATTAAAATTTCTTTACTTTTTTTTATTTGTTAATTTTTAATTTTTTTACAAATTTTTAATATTTTGCATTAATTTCTAAGTTTTAATTTTTCTATTCATTTTTTGTTTTATGTTTATTGTGTTTTGTATTATCGGATATAATTTTTCTTTTAATATAGGAAATAAATAAATTTTTTTTATATATACAGCACAAATTAAAGAAATTAAAACAGCTATAGTTTTTGGTTAAAATATTTGTATGTTCCTAAATTAATTTTATTTTAAAATATTTGTATGATTTTTTTTAGTTGGCGCAATTTTTTGGTATCATTATTTTTGTAGGATATAATTGCACAACTTTTTTAGTTAAAATATTTTTATAAGTTTTTATTTTCATTGGAAATAAATAAATTTTATATATATAGCACAAATTAAACAAATTAAAACAGTTATTGTGTACAACTGTTTTTGGTTAAAATATTTGTATAATTTGTTATTTTTAGTTGGCGCAATTTTTTGATATCATTATTTTTGTAGGATATAATTGTACAACTTTTTTTGGTTAAAATATTTGTATAGGTTTTTATCTTCAATAATCAAAAATAACATTTTGTGTATATTAAATATAAAAACAATAATATTTTATTAATACATACAGTTCTTCACAAATGGCGCGTATACTTGGCGTCTTCTTTTACCTTTTTTAAAAAGATAAGTTTTTTTAGAGATATCATTCTTTTTGGTAGTATATATTATCATATTTAAATTAATTAATTCTTTTTTATAGTTTAAAATATATAATTCGTGATTATAATTAATATATTGAATGTCTCCTGTAACGGAAGTGGTAAATGAAATGTTCTACCTTTAACTTTCTGTACCATTTGTCTTTGAGGCAGCTTTTTATTAATAACAGTTCCCATTTTGAGGATAGTTTGAAATGCTTTAGCTCTCTGTATAAGAATTTTTTCAAATGTATTAAGAGATGATATTATTTCGGGCACATTATCTGTGAAGAGATTATTCAAGATACAATATGCAGGCATTAGACTTTTACGAAATTTGCCTGCACAATAATTACATACATATTCCGCAATAATTTTTTGTTTTTGTACATGTACCATTAAATCTCTCCAAATTTGAATGTCTATTTGTTCTTGAAAACTATTGACTTTAGAAACATTTTTTTTTATAACACAATTTCTCACATGATACGCAAATATACCGTGGTATGTCTACTGAACGTTTAATCAAAGCCTTAAACGCTTCACGATATTTAGAAATAATGTCATCATCGCTCAGAATTGTATCTGTTTGTTGATGTTTGTATATATCTACTTTGTCTTGTGCAGAAGTTACAATTTCATTTAATGTGTTCAAATCAGCACGAGTTAATGCCTTATCGATATTTTCCATCTTTCGATAAAAATCTGTAAGTTGATAAATTAAACGTTTAATATGTCTTACTTTTAGAAAATGAGATGATAATAATTGAACTGGAAGAAACATTCCTTTGCAAAGTGTTCAATCAATATGACAGCTACATGTATGGCCTAATTTCTCATTTGAAGTTTTCATAGTACATTCATGAATACTTTGTATCAATTTTGGTACATTCCTTAAAGTACATTTATTTATAGTTTCGAGGAATTTCTGATAACGGCCAATTAAAAACGAATTGTTTATTTTACATGAAGTATTACACAACCACGATTTTCTTGCTTGTACTTTTATTAACGATAATATATTTACTACTTGTCCTTCCGTATTCATTATCAAAGGATCTGACAAAGTTACGTAGAATCAATAAAATAAATTTTGGATGAGGCCTAGATATGCTACATAATGCATGTAATTTCTCTTCAATTGTAAAACATTCAGCGACAAGAGTCACAAACTCACTTCTGATTTCTTTTTAATCAAAGCTAACATTTTGTATTACGAACATGACTGTTTCTAATATACATACACCAACGTACGATTTTTTCGGCTTCTAATTATTTCTCAATGTGGCCTCTAATTCTGAGCTTCTTTACAATATTTTTTATAAATATTTCTAAAGAATGACGAAGCTTTATGGTGTTTTTGGACCAAAATTTTTCGTATTTTTTAATAATTTTTTTCCCAATATCGTGATTTTTTATTACAAGTACAGATTTTTGACTTTTCTGATAATATCGCTTGTTATAAAGCCACTTGCGATTAGGATCTAATTCTTTTTATCTATCTTGTTCACGGTAAGAATTCAGAGAATAACGTATGCGTTTTTTAGCGCGATTATTTTCTCAATTGCGTAATATGCTCGTTTATTTATACGTTTATTTTCTAAATCACGCTGATATCGTTCGTTGTTAATGTTTTCTAATTGAGCATTATTTTCGTATTGATAACATTTATTAATATTTTTATTTATAAAATCCGTGTTTGTATTACAAATTTTAATTTTCTTTTTGGTATTAGAAAAATCACTATTACCAGCTTTACAGTCAATATTATTTTTTATATGAATTTTATTTTGAATACATTTATTAACTTGTTCAACATTCTTCTTCATATTATTTATTTCTTTTTTAGAGATTGGCCGATAATATACAAAAATTAAAAAATAAACCAGCCAGGCATTTGTCTACGCCTGCATCCGGACCCACATCCATATGTACATCGGCCGCATCCATGTCAATATATGAAAACGAAATAAAAGTATTAAAAGAAGAAAAAGAGAAATATGTAAAGTAAGTAATTAAAAAATAACAATTAGTAAAAAAATAATTAATAAAAAATTGATAATTAATAAAATATTCTATATTCTTTATACAGATTAGCATTAAGGCGAAGACAGAAAATAATATTGTTGGAAAAGAAATTAAGAGCATTATCTGTACATTATGCAAAAAAAAAAAGAAAAAGTAACAGGTTACAAAAAATAGTAACAGAAGATAAAAAAATGTTTGATATAATATATAATACAAACAAAGAAAAACAAAAATCACAGGTAACATAAAATTTTGCTTTCTATTATATAATGTGAGAGATTATTAGATCTTTATGTGTTTTACTTGATTACAGAATCATCTTTCGCCACCGGAAGATTCAAAAATTATTAAAAGGCCTAACAAATGCCGGTGTAAGGCGATTAATTGTACCACCAAAAAGTGTTCCTGTGTTAGAAATGGCACTATCTGTAAGGGATGTTACTGTGACGAAACACAGTGCCAAAATAAAAAAAATTAGAAAAGTAAGATAAAAAAGCACGAAATGAACAGAAAGGTAAAGTATTAAACAAATTAGCGTCACGATAGACCGGTACTCACAGGATGATCGAGGATTTCCGGAAGGGTCGATATCGACGCAGGAGCGCGGATAAGGTCCTGAGAGCGTGCTTATGATTGGGTGATAACATTGCGCGAGACTAGTTAGATTGATAGGACAGGCTGCGGGATTGGGTCACGGCCGCGTACAAGAGGAAAAAGGAAGAGAGAGAGAATGCTAGAGAGAAGGACTAGAGTAAGTGAGATGCTGGTGCTAAGATTGAGAAAAGGGAGCGATATTTCCTGAACATTCCGCCCGCCTTCTACAACAGCGTTGAAGAATTATGATCTTGATGATGGTAAGGCCGGATCAGTAGTTGATTGCCTTGTGAGTGAGGGTTGATCTGGTGTCATCGGAAGCACTGCTAACTTGGTGATAGGCCGCTTGAGTTCTGTGGTGGCCGTCTTGAGGGTGACCACTCTGCATAGACCGTCCGAACCAAGATGAAGTTGTGTGACCCGAGCAAGAGGCCATTTTGATGGAGGGAATCTCTGATCCGTGAGAAGTACAAGAGAGCCGACCTTGATTTGCGTGGAGGGATGATGCCATTTTGATATTGCGAGCTGACGTTGAAGACATTCAGCTGACCAACGCGACCAGAAGTGTTGGAGTTGCTGCTGAATGAGCTGCCACCGAGACAGCCTTGTGAGAGGCACTGAGGTGAGAGATGGCTCCGGGATTGTTGTTGGCGCTGCTCCGATGATGAAATGCCCGGGAGTAAGGGCTGCCAGGTCTTCCGGGTCATCTGACAGTGGGCACAATGTCTAGAGTTGAGGACTGCCTCGATTTGGACTAGAAGAGTTGTAAGTTCTTCATAGGTTAGGGCAGTCTCGCCTATAGTCCGTCGTAGGTGATGCCTACCGATTTGACTGCGGCCTCCCATTTACCGCCGAAGTGGGGGGCTGCCGGGGGATTAAAGACCCAAGTGGTGCCGTCATGAGTTAGTAGCTGAGCGAGTTCCGAGAATTTCTTTGATCCGGCGTTGAATAACCGCCTAAGAGATGTATCTGCCCCGAGAAAACTGGTTCCACAGTCGCTAAATAGAGTTTGGCAGATACCTCGCCGTCCCGTTAACCGCCGATATGCTGCGATGAACCCCTCTGTAAAGTAGTCTGTTACTGCCTCCAGATGAACCGCCGACGTTGAGAAGCAAACAAAGATGGCTAACCAGCCTTTGTGACACTTAGCCCCTCGTCCTCGCCAAGTTTTGAGAGTGAGAGGGCTGGCGTAATCAACCCCTGTGTTGAGGAAAGGACGAGATGGCGAAATGCGAGATGATGGCAGTTGACCCATGAGTTGCTGTGCCCTTACGCCACGTTGTCGAGCACACCGAACGCAGCGGAGAATGTGAGATCTTACTGGGGCTCGGCCACCAACGATCCAGCAGCCTGGCGAAGATATGTCAAGGTTACCTGAGTTCCGCCGTGAAGAGTCCTTAGATGAGCGTCCGATATAACGAGTTGAGACAGATATGAATCCCGTGGCAAGATGGCTGGGTGCTTGCATTCAGGGTCCAATTGAGACTGTCTGAGTCGGCCTCCGACTCTGAGGATGCCCGAATGATCGATGAAGGCCGTAAACTTGGCGAGAGGATGAGACCTTGACAAGTGTGCTCCGCTTGAGATTATTGTCAGTTCAGATGAGAAGTAAGCCAATTGGACTGATCGAATCCAATATAGTCGTGAACTTTCGAGGTCTGCAGGTGTGAGGGGGGTGGCCAGAGAGGACTGTGGTATACCTTTGAGGATCGCGCAACACCGTTGACAGAGAGCAGTGATCCGAAGAAGCCGTATGAGTGATGAGTAACGATAGAGGAGTTCCCAGAGGTGGTGTTGCTTTGCCGTTGAGGAGGTGAGAAGAAGACCGGGCCGTTCCTCAAGAGTCGCCGCCGAATCCGGCTGAGATGCCATGCTTGGCCAATGTTGAGGAGGCTGTGCTAACCATGAGGGACCATTCCACCAAAGATGATGCCGAGAGAGTTGAGCAGAAGAGAGGCCGCGAGAAGCACAGTCGGCTGGGTTCTCCTTGCCGGGAATAAACCGCCAATGGCCTTGAGGTACGCGTTCTTGAATTGCTGCCACTCGATTACGAACGAAGTCTTTCCAACGAGAGGGATGACTGTTTATCCAGGTGAGCGATACCGAAGAGTCCGTCCACAAGTAGATTGGTATCTCCGCGAGTTCTAGTGTTCATTGAACATAGCTGATGAGACGAGAGAGTAGAACCGCTGCCGTGAGTTCCAGTCGGGGAATGGTGAGCCTTTTGAGAAGTGCGACCTTGGTTTTGGCGCACACTAGCGTGATGATTGGCTCCGTTGGATGAGAAATGACATTGATATAAACCGCAGCCGCCATGGCGAGTTGCGAAGCATCCGAGAATCCATGAAGCTCGACCATGGTTGACGGCGTGAGAGACAGCCACCGAGGAATCGTAATGGAAGTCAGCTCTGGGAGAGTATCGGCACCTCCACAGATGTCGTCAACATACCTGCCCTTGAGAAGAGGAGAGACCGCCAGGGGGTAGTTCCTACCTTCGTCTTCAACTAGTTGGAGGAGGACGCGAACAGCCAAGAAGGGAGCTGATCGGGTGCCATATGTGACCGTCGTGAGTTGGTACGGAATGATGTTGAGCTGATCATCTACCCAGAGGATCCGTTGGAGATCCCAATCGTCCGGATGAACTTGAATTTGGCGGAACATTTTGGTGATATCAGTGATAAAGATGTACCGGTGTCGTCGCACCCAGAGTAAGATATCTGAGATGTCTGCTTGGAGTTTTGCACCCGTGTGCAGAATATCGTTGAGAGAAGATCCCGTACTGGTGAGGCTGGATCCGTTAAACACCACGCGTAGTTTTGTGGTAATGCTGTCATCTTTGAGAACTCCATGGTGAGGGAGATAGAACCGGTGATGGCACTGGAGAGGAAGGGGGGACCCTGACCATGTGCAGGAGCTCTTCGTACTCCAGAATGAATGATGAGTACAGATTATGATAGATAGAGTCCGTTGAGAGGCGCCGTAGTGTTCGCTGCAAGCAACGTTGGGCAGTTGACCGTGACTCCCCTAGTTGACTTGCCTGTAATTTGAGAGGGAGCCGTACGACATAACGCCCCGCACGATCTCGTGAATGCGTGGCCTTGAATTGATTTTCACACTCCTCTTCGTCAGGGTTGAGCTGAGTGGTGGAGGATGAAGGGACCTCTTCTTGTATCCAGAACTTCGTGAGGAGGTCGTGAAGCTCATGATCCACTGCGACATGATGAGAACTATGAACTGAGGCAGTATGTGCCGAGGTCGGGCCGAGAACAATCCATCCGAAAATAGTACGTTGAGCGATGGGTTCCTCCTCAGACCTTTTGATGATGTCGGGCTGGATGAACAGCCCGTAGGAGTCAGCACCGAGGATCAAGTCTATAGGTGAGGAAATCTGGATCCGCCAGCTGGAGCCCGCGAAGGTGAGGCCAACTATATTCTGCTGTCGCTATGGACGGGAGTGATGTTGTTATCGATGAGGTCGAGTTTCACCTTGAGCATTTGGAGTTGAAGAGTGGGGAAGGTCGGTTCCTTACACTCGAGAGCCACCGACTTGATGTAAGTGTGCCGATTCATTTGAAGAGAGATTTTCGCTTCGAGGTTGGACATGATGATGGCTGAAATCGCCGTTACCGCTGAGAATACCACTCAAAGTGACCCACAAGAGAGAAAGAGAAGTTCCGACAGACGATGAGAATATCCGAAAATGCGAGAGAGGTCCATATACCGCGCGCGAGCTCACAATGTCCGAGTGAGAGAGAAGGCGCTAACGATTATAGAGACCGGTGACCGGTCGTCGTATATTCACAAGATGGCCGAAGACCGTCAAGGGAGTGATAGAGAACGCTGTATACGTAGCGAGAATCCGTTGCCGAGCGCCCGAATCCGTCCGGGCGTCGCCGAACACGCACGAATAACCGTGCGCGACGGATGTCAGAGAGAGAGAGTGAGAGCGCACTACGGGCGGCGAAGATTGCTTGCCGAGCGCCCGAATCCGTTCGGGCGTCGCCGGACACGCACGAGTAACCGAGCACGACGGATGTCACAGAGAGAGAGTGAGAGCGCACTACGGGCGGCGACGATCGCTTGCCGAGCGCCCGAGTCCGTCCGAGCGTCGCCGAACACGCACGAAGAGGATCGTTCTCGAACTTTCGCCGGTAGCACGTGGAGGCACACACGATTTTCCAAATCCGCACACAGAGTTCACCTTGAGATGTTCGTTACCGCACCCACCGATCCGGCTCGAAGGACCAAAAAATGTTTAATAAATAATCCGAGAAATGTCTGGTTTCGGGGGTGTCGGGCAGAACAGTCAATGAGTCACACACACAAAGAAATATGAGCGGCACTTCACAATTCTTCTAGCGATGATATCTCACTTTATTCTAATAATTACACTAAATCTTATTAGTCTAGGATCTTATGCAATAATTCTATAGTTTGTAATTGAGAACGACCGCGAAATCCGCCGAGGAATTCGAGAGAGGTTGCAAGAGAATGTTACGTCGCTTTACGACGTACCGCGTGCTTCGTACGATAACTGCGTACAAGTCCCCGGTGTCCCGTGAAGGGATAGCTCACACTTCACGCGCGTATGATTCTTTAATTTGATGCTGTTAATTTCCGGGAGATGAGAATGACCGTTTGATACAACCGAATTAGAGTTTACTTGATCAGATCCACGAGAATCAAAACCGAATGTTCAGAGAGCGAAAACTGTTCTAAAGGCAACGTGCGTCACGATGTTGGAAAAGAAATTAAGATCATTATCTGTAAATTATGCAAAAGAAAAAAGAAAAAGTAACAGGTTACAAAAAATAGTAACCGAAAATCAGAAAATGTTTGATCTAATATATAATACTAACAAAGAAAAACAAAAATCACAGGTAACATAAAATTTTGCTTTTTATTATATAATCATGTGAGAGATTATTAGATCTTTATGTGTTTTATTTGATTACAGAATCATCTTTCGCCACCGGAAAATTCAAAAATTATTAAAAGTCCTAACAAATGTCGATGTAAGACGATTAATTGTACCATGTGTTAGGAATGGCACTATCTGCAACGAATGTTACTGTGACCAAAAACAGTGCCAAAATAAAAAAAATTAGATAAGTAAGATAAAAAAGTACGAAATGAACAGAAAGGTAAAGTATTAAACAAATTAGTTTCATTAAACATACTGTTTAATAAATAACCCGAGAAATGTCTGGTTTCGGGGGTGTCGGGCAGAACAGTCAATGAGTCACACACACAAAGAAATATGAGCCGCACTTCACAATTCTTCTAGCGATGATATCTCACTTTATTCTAATAATTACACTAAATCTTATTAGTCTAGGATCTTATGCAATAATTCTATAGTTTGTAATTGAGAACGACCGCGAAATCCGCCGAGGAATTCGAGAGAGGTTGCAAGAGAATGTTACGTCGCTTTACGACGTACCGCGTGCTTCGTACGATAACTGCGTACAAGTCCCCGGTGTCCCGTGAAGGGATAGCTCACACTTCACGCGCGTACGATTCTTTAATTTGATGCTGTTAATTTCGGGAGATGAGAATGACCGTTTGATACAACCGAATTAGAGTTTACTTGATCAGATCCACGAGAATCAAAACCGAATGTTCAGAGAGCGAAAATTGTTCTAAAGGCAACGTGCGTCACGATGTTGGAAAAGAAATTAAGATCATTATTCGTAAATTATGCAAAAGAAAAAAGAAAAAGTAACAGGTTACAAAAAATAGTAACCGAAAATCAGAAAATGTTTGATCTAATATATAATACTAACAAAGAAAAACAAAAATCACAGGTAACATAAAATTTTGCTTTCTATTATATAATGTGAGAGATTATTAGATCTTTATGTGTTTTACTTGATTACAGAATCATCTTTCGCCACCGGAAGATTCAAAAATTATTAAAAGGCCTAACAAATGCCGGTGTAAGGCGATTAATTGTACCACCAAAAAGTGTTCCTGTGTTAGAAATGGCACTATCTGTAAGGGATGTTACTGTGACGAAACACAGTGCCAAAATAAAAAAAATTAGAAAAGTAAGATAAAAAAGCACGAAATGAACAGAAAGGTAAAGTATTAAACAAATTAGCGTCACGATAGACCGGTACTCACAGGATGATCGAGGATTTCCGGAAGGGTCGATATCGACGCAGGAGCGCGGATAAGGTCCTGAGAGCGTGCTTATGATTGGGTGATAACATTGCGCGAGACTAGTTAGATTGATAGGACAGGCTGCGGGATTGGGTCACGGCCGCGTACAAGAGGAAAAAGGAAGAGAGAGAGAATGCTAGAGAGAAGGACTAGAGTAAGTGAGATGCTGGTGCTAAGATTGAGAAAAGGGAGCGATATTTCCTGAACATTCCGCCCGCCTTCTACAACAGCGTTGAAGAATTATGATCTTGATGATGGTAAGGCCGGATCAGTAGTTGATTGCCTTGTGAGTGAGGGTTGATCTGGTGTCATCGGAAGCACTGCTAACTTGGTGATAGGCCGCTTGAGTTCTGTGGTGGCCGTCTTGAGGGTGACCACTCTGCATAGACCGTCCGAACCAAGATGAAGTTGTGTGACCCGAGCAAGAGGCCATTTTGATGGAGGGAATCTCTGATCCGTGAGAAGTACAAGAGAGCCGACCTTGATTTGCGTGGAGGGATGATGCCATTTTGATATTGCGAGCTGACGTTGAAGACATTCAGCTGACCAACGCGACCAGAAGTGTTGGAGTTGCTGCTGAATGAGCTGCCACCGAGACAGCCTTGTGAGAGGCACTGAGGTGAGAGATGGCTCCGGGATTGTTGTTGGCGCTGCTCCGATGATGAAATGCCCGGGAGTAAGGGCTGCCAGGTCTTCCGGGTCATCTGACAGTGGGCACAATGTCTAGAGTTGAGGACTGCCTCGATTTGGACTAGAAGAGTTGTAAGTTCTTCATAGGTTAGGGCAGTCTCGCCTATAGTCCGTCGTAGGTGATGCCTACCGATTTGACTGCGGCCTCCCATTTACCGCCGAAGTGGGGGGCTGCCGGGGGATTAAAGACCCAAGTGGTGCCGTCATGAGTTAGTAGCTGAGCGAGTTCCGAGAATTTCTTTGATCCGGCGTTGAATAACCGCCTAAGAGATGTATCTGCCCCGAGAAAACTGGTTCCACAGTCGCTAAATAGAGTTTGGCAGATACCTCGCCGTCCCGTTAACCGCCGATATGCTGCGATGAACCCCTCTGTAAAGTAGTCTGTTACTGCCTCCAGATGAACCGCCGACGTTGAGAAGCAAACAAAGATGGCTAACCAGCCTTTGTGACACTTAGCCCCTCGTCCTCGCCAAGTTTTGAGAGTGAGAGGGCTGGCGTAATCAACCCCTGTGTTGAGGAAAGGACGAGATGGCGAAATGCGAGATGATGGCAGTTGACCCATGAGTTGCTGTGCCCTTACGCCACGTTGTCGAGCACACCGAACGCAGCGGAGAATGTGAGATCTTACTGGGGCTCGGCCACCAACGATCCAGCAGCCTGGCGAAGATATGTCAAGGTTACCTGAGTTCCGCCGTGAAGAGTCCTTAGATGAGCGTCCGATATAACGAGTTGAGACAGATATGAATCCCGTGGCAAGATGGCTGGGTGCTTGCATTCAGGGTCCAATTGAGACTGTCTGAGTCGGCCTCCGACTCTGAGGATGCCCGAATGATCGATGAAGGCCGTAAACTTGGCGAGAGGATGAGACCTTGACAAGTGTGCTCCGCTTGAGATTATTGTCAGTTCAGATGAGAAGTAAGCCAATTGGACTGATCGAATCCAATATAGTCGTGAACTTTCGAGGTCTGCAGGTGTGAGGGGGGTGGCCAGAGAGGACTGTGGTATACCTTTGAGGATCGCGCAACACCGTTGACAGAGAGCAGTGATCCGAAGAAGCCGTATGAGTGATGAGTAACGATAGAGGAGTTCCCAGAGGTGGTGTTGCTTTGCCGTTGAGGAGGTGAGAAGAAGACCGGGCCGTTCCTCAAGAGTCGCCGCCGAATCCGGCTGAGATGCCATGCTTGGCCAATGTTGAGGAGGCTGTGCTAACCATGAGGGACCATTCCACCAAAGATGATGCCGAGAGAGTTGAGCAGAAGAGAGGCCGCGAGAAGCACAGTCGGCTGGGTTCTCCTTGCCGGGAATAAACCGCCAATGGCCTTGAGGTACGCGTTCTTGAATTGCTGCCACTCGATTACGAACGAAGTCTTTCCAACGAGAGGGATGACTGTTTATCCAGGTGAGCGATACCGAAGAGTCCGTCCACAAGTAGATTGGTATCTCCGCGAGTTCTAGTGTTCATTGAACATAGCTGATGAGACGAGAGAGTAGAACCGCTGCCGTGAGTTCCAGTCGGGGAATGGTGAGCCTTTTGAGAAGTGCGACCTTGGTTTTGGCGCACACTAGCGTGATGATTGGCTCCGTTGGATGAGAAATGACATTGATATAAACCGCAGCCGCCATGGCGAGTTGCGAAGCATCCGAGAATCCATGAAGCTCGACCATGGTTGACGGCGTGAGAGACAGCCACCGAGGAATCGTAATGGAAGTCAGCTCTGGGAGAGTATCGGCACCTCCACAGATGTCGTCAACATACCTGCCCTTGAGAAGAGGAGAGACCGCCAGGGGGTAGTTCCTACCTTCGTCTTCAACTAGTTGGAGGAGGACGCGAACAGCCAAGAAGGGAGCTGATCGGGTGCCATATGTGACCGTCGTGAGTTGGTACGGAATGATGTTGAGCTGATCATCTACCCAGAGGATCCGTTGGAGATCCCAATCGTCCGGATGAACTTGAATTTGGCGGAACATTTTGGTGATATCAGTGATAAAGATGTACCGGTGTCGTCGCACCCAGAGTAAGATATCTGAGATGTCTGCTTGGAGTTTTGCACCCGTGTGCAGAATATCGTTGAGAGAAGATCCCGTACTGGTGAGGCTGGATCCGTTAAACACCACGCGTAGTTTTGTGGTAATGCTGTCATCTTTGAGAACTCCATGGTGAGGGAGATAGAACCGGTGATGGCACTGGAGAGGAAGGGGGGACCCTGACCATGTGCAGGAGCTCTTCGTACTCCAGAATGAATGATGAGTACAGATTATGATAGATAGAGTCCGTTGAGAGGCGCCGTAGTGTTCGCTGCAAGCAACGTTGGGCAGTTGACCGTGACTCCCCTAGTTGACTTGCCTGTAATTTGAGAGGGAGCCGTACGACATAACGCCCCGCACGATCTCGTGAATGCGTGGCCTTGAATTGATTTTCACACTCCTCTTCGTCAGGGTTGAGCTGAGTGGTGGAGGATGAAGGGACCTCTTCTTGTATCCAGAACTTCGTGAGGAGGTCGTGAAGCTCATGATCCACTGCGACATGATGAGAACTATGAACTGAGGCAGTATGTGCCGAGGTCGGGCCGAGAACAATCCATCCGAAAATAGTACGTTGAGCGATGGGTTCCTCCTCAGACCTTTTGATGATGTCGGGCTGGATGAACAGCCCGTAGGAGTCAGCACCGAGGATCAAGTCTATAGGTGAGGAAATCTGGATCCGCCAGCTGGAGCCCGCGAAGGTGAGGCCAACTATATTCTGCTGTCGCTATGGACGGGAGTGATGTTGTTATCGATGAGGTCGAGTTTCACCTTGAGCATTTGGAGTTGAAGAGTGGGGAAGGTCGGTTCCTTACACTCGAGAGCCACCGACTTGATGTAAGTGTGCCGATTCATTTGAAGAGAGATTTTCGCTTCGAGGTTGGACATGATGATGGCTGAAATCGCCGTTACCGCTGAGAATACCACTCAAAGTGACCCACAAGAGAGAAAGAGAAGTTCCGACAGACGATGAGAATATCCGAAAATGCGAGAGAGGTCCATATACCGCGCGCGAGCTCACAATGTCCGAGTGAGAGAGAAGGCGCTAACGATTATAGAGACCGGTGACCGGTCGTCGTATATTCACAAGATGGCCGAAGACCGTCAAGGGAGTGATAGAGAACGCTGTATACGTAGCGAGAATCCGTTGCCGAGCGCCCGAATCCGTCCGGGCGTCGCCGAACACGCACGAATAACCGTGCGCGACGGATGTCAGAGAGAGA
This sequence comes from Formica aserva, assembly GCA_037039905.1. Lineage (NCBI taxonomy): Eukaryota > Metazoa > Arthropoda > Insecta > Hymenoptera > Formicidae > Formica > Formica aserva. The sequence continues at coordinate 19,317 of JAXRKO010001025.1, forward strand.
GAGTGAGAGCGCACTACGGGCGGCGAAGATTGCTTGCCGAGCGCCCGAATCCGTTCGGGCGTCGCCGGACACGCACGAGTAACCGAGCACGACGGATGTCACAGAGAGAGAGTGAGAGCGCACTACGGGCGGCGACGATCGCTTGCCGAGCGCCCGGGTCCGTCCGAGCGTCGCCGAACACGCACGAAGAGGATCGTTCTCGAACTTTCGCCGGTAGCACGTGGAGGAACACACGATTTTCCAAATCCGCACACAGAGTTCACCTTGAGATGTTCGTTACCGCACCCACCGATCCGGCTCGAAGGACCAAAAAATGTTTAATAAATAATCCGAGAAATGTCTGGTTTCGGGGGTGTCGGGCAGAACAGTCAATGAGTCACACACACAAAGAAATATGAGCGGCACTTCACAATTCTTCTAGCGATGATATCTCACTTTATTCTAATAATTACACTAAATCTTATTAGTCTAGGATCTTATGCAATAATTCTATAGTTTGTAATTGAGAACGACCGCGAAATCCGCCGAGGAATTCGAGAGAGGTTGCAAGAGAATGTTACGTCGCTTTACGACGTACCGCGTGCTTCGTACGATAACTGCGTACAAGTCCCCGGTGTCCCGTGAAGGGATAGCTCACACTTCACGCGCGTATGATTCTTTAATTTGATGCTGTTAATTTCCGGGAGATGAGAATGACCGTTTGATACAACCGAATTAGAGTTTACTTGATCAGATCCACGAGAATCAAAACCGAATGTTCAGAGAGCGAAAACTGTTCTAAAGGCAACGTGCGTCACGATGTTGGAAAAGAAATTAAGATCATTATCTGTAAATTATGCAAAAGAAAAAAGAAAAAGTAACAGGTTACAAAAAATAGTAACCGAAAATCAGAAAATGTTTGATCTAATATATAATACTAACAAAGAAAAACAAAAATCACAGGTAACATAAAATTTTGCTTTTTATTATATAATCATGTGAGAGATTATTAGATCTTTATGTGTTTTATTTGATTACAGAATCATCTTTCGCCACCGGAAAATTCAAAAATTATTAAAAGTCCTAACAAATGTCGATGTAAGACGATTAATTGTACCATGTGTTAGGAATGGCACTATCTGCAACGAATGTTACTGTGACCAAAAACAGTGCCAAAATAAAAAAAATTAGATAAGTAAGATAAAAAAGTACGAAATGAACAGAAAGGTAAAGTATTAAACAAATTAGTTTCATTAAACATACTGTTTAATAAATAACCCGAGAAATGTCTGGTTTCGGGGGTGTCGGGCAGAACAGTCAATGAGTCACACACACAAAGAAATATGAGCCGCACTTCACAATTCTTCTAGCGATGATATCTCACTTTATTCTAATAATTACACTAAATCTTATTAGTCTAGGATCTTATGCAATAATTCTATAGTTTGTAATTGAGAACGACCGCGAAATCCGCCGAGGAATTCGAGAGAGGTTGCAAGAGAATGTTACGTCGCTTTACGACGTACCGCGTGCTTCGTACGATAACTGCGTACAAGTCCCCGGTGTCCCGTGAAGGGATAGCTCACACTTCACGCGCGTATGATTCTTTAATTTGATGCTGTTAATTTCCGGGAGATGAGAATGACCGTTTGATACAACCGAATTAGAGTTTACTTGATCAGATCCACGAGAATCAAAACCGAATGTTCAGAGAGCGAAAACTGTTCTAAAGGCAACGTGCGTCACGATGTTGGAAAAGAAATTAAGATCATTATCTGTAAATTATGCAAAAGAAAAAAGAAAAAGTAACAGGTTACAAAAAATAGTAACCGAAAATCAGAAAATGTTTGATCTAATATATAATACTAACAAAGAAAAACAAAAATCACAGGTAACATAAAATTTTGCTTTTTATTATATAATCATGTGAGAGATTATTAGATCTTTATGTGTTTTATTTGATTACAGAATCATCTTTCGCCACCGGAAAATTCAAAAATTATTAAAAGTCCTAACAAATGTCGATGTAAGACGATTAATTGTACCATGTGTTAGGAATGGCACTATCTGCAACGAATGTTACTGTGACCAAAAACAGTGCCAAAATAAAAAAAATTAGATAAGTAAGATAAAAAAGTACGAAATGAACAGAAAGGTAAAGTATTAAACAAATTAGTTTCATTAAACATACTGTTTAATAAATAACCCGAGAAATGTCTGGTTTCGGGGGTGTCGGGCAGAACAGTCAATGAGTCACACACACAAAGAAATATGAGCCGCACTTCACAATTCTTCTAGCGATGATATCTCACTTTATTCTAATAATTACACTAAATCTTATTAGTCTAGGATCTTATGCAATAATTCTATAGTTTGTAATTGAGAACGACCGCGAAATCCGCCGAGGAATTCGAGAGAGGTTGCAAGAGAATGTTACGTCGCTTTACGACGTACCGCGTGCTTCGTACGATAACTGCGTACAAGTCCCCGGTGTCCCGTGAAGGGATAGCTCACACTTCACGCGCGTACGATTCTTTAATTTGATGCTGTTAATTTCGGGAGATGAGAATGACCGTTTGATACAACCGAATTAGAGTTTACTTGATCAGATCCACGAGAATCAAAACCGAATGTTCAGAGAGCGAAAATTGTTCTAAAGGCAACGTGCGTCACGATGTTGGAAAAGAAATTAAGATCATTATCGTAAATTATGCAAAAGAAAAAAGAAAAAGTAACAGGTTACAAAAAATAGTAACCGAAAATCAGAAAATGTTTGATCTAATATATAATACTAACAAAGAAAAACAAAAATCACAGGTAACATAAAATTTTGCTTTCTATTATATAATGTGAGAGATTATTAGATCTTTATGTGTTTTACTTGATTACAGAATCATCTTTCGCCACCGGAAGATTCAAAAATTATTAAAAGGCCTAACAAATGCCGGTGTAAGGCGATTAATTGTACCACCAAAAAGTGTTCCTGTGTTAGAAATGGCACTATCTGTAAGGGATGTTACTGTGACGAAACACAGTGCCAAAATAAAAAAAATTAGAAAAGTAAGATAAAAAAGCACGAAATGAACAGAAAGGTAAAGTATTAAACAAATTAGCGTCACGATAGACCGGTACTCACAGGATGATCGAGGATTTCCGGAAGGGTCGATATCGACGCAGGAGCGCGGATAAGGTCCTGAGAGCGTGCTTATGATTGGGTGATAACATTGCGCGAGACTAGTTAGATTGATAGGACAGGCTGCGGGATTGGGTCACGGCCGCGTACAAGAGGAAAAAGGAAGAGAGAGAGAATGCTAGAGAGAAGGACTAGAGTAAGTGAGATGCTGGTGCTAAGATTGAGAAAAGGGAGCGATATTTCCTGAACATTCCGCCCGCCTTCTACAACAGCGTTGAAGAATTATGATCTTGATGATGGTAAGGCCGGATCAGTAGTTGATTGCCTTGTGAGTGAGGGTTGATCTGGTGTCATCGGAAGCACTGCTAACTTGGTGATAGGCCGCTTGAGTTCTGTGGTGGCCGTCTTGAGGGTGACCACTCTGCATAGACCGTCCGAACCAAGATGAAGTTGTGTGACCCGAGCAAGAGGCCATTTTGATGGAGGGAATCTCTGATCCGTGAGAAGTACAAGAGAGCCGACCTTGATTTGCGTGGAGGGATGATGCCATTTTGATATTGCGAGCTGACGTTGAAGACATTCAGCTGACCAACGCGACCAGAAGTGTTGGAGTTGCTGCTGAATGAGCTGCCACCGAGACAGCCTTGTGAGAGGCACTGAGGTGAGAGATGGCTCCGGGATTGTTGTTGGCGCTGCTCCGATGATGAAATGCCCGGGAGTAAGGGCTGCCAGGTCTTCCGGGTCATCTGACAGTGGGCACAATGTCTAGAGTTGAGGACTGCCTCGATTTGGACTAGAAGAGTTGTAAGTTCTTCATAGGTTAGGGCAGTCTCGCCTATAGTCCGTCGTAGGTGATGCCTACCGATTTGACTGCGGCCTCCCATTTACCGCCGAAGTGGGGGGCTGCCGGGGGATTAAAGACCCAAGTGGTGCCGTCATGAGTTAGTAGCTGA
>JAXRKO010001026.1:0-23365 GCA_037039905.1 Formica aserva
AAAAGCAGACAATAAAAAAAAATATCATTTTAGAAAGTTGCACTGAAACATCTTTAAAATATTCTCTTTATCTGGAATTTTGATTAAAAATATCAGGGAAACTTTTTTACAAGCTTTAAGTAGACATCCTGAAGATATATTCGCTGTTTTTCGATCCTTCATCGGTGAAGAAATCTGCGTTGCGGAAGAGAACAAACGGTGAAGCGTGACGAAAAATGTTGAGGTGAAAATCACGTAATGAGCGTAAAAAGCCGTTTGAAACTATGTCGTCTCGCGAGTGACCTTGCCTTGGTTTTTCTCCGACCTCCGTATGTCCGGTAAATATGTATATAAATCGGGCCGCCAATGTACATATCGCATTACGCGAAATTCAACGCGGAAACGGGAGCACGTGTCTTTCCTGCAAATTTGTCTTTGTCTTTTATGCTCCGTAAACCTGAGAAACGCGTTAAACGAATCCGCTCGTGGTGGATCCATATGTTAAGTCTAATAAAATTTGGGATTCTTCAATTATTGAGCAATTCCACGAAATAAAATTCTCTTTCAAAATATGTATTCATCTAATTTTTTTTTTTATAAAATAGAAGAATTGCAGGATTCAATGTGTCATTTTTATTTGCTATAATTTTTCTAATAATCATATTGTAAAAAATTTTCTAAAAATTCAGACACATTTTTGTCTGAATTTTCAGATCTGAAAGAAATTTCAGACAATCTGTCTTAATCATTGAAGTTGTTTTTCTGAAAGTTCACAAGAGTGTTCTAAAAATTCAGTGTGTCTACAAAAAAAGATTTCAGATACTTTGTCTGAAGTTTTAGTTAGTTTTTTATGGTGGCAGCAAAGATGCAGTGTAAATAATTACTTAAAAATTCAGACACATTTTTGTTTGAATTTTCAGATCTGGGTGTCCAAAAGAAATTTCAAACAATCTGTCTTAATCATCAGAATCGTTTTCCTTAAAGTTCAGAAGAGTGTTTGAAAATTGAAAAGTGTTTGAAAATTCAGACAGTGTCTGCTGCAGACACTTTGAAGTTTTAGTCAATTTTTTTACCATGTACTCTCTTGAAGAGACTGAAAAATTATTATCCGCATCTGCGGATTATTACACGCGAGATAGAAGTAAGTTCGCAGCGGTTATCAGCCGCTTCAATCAACACACTCGCGATATATATTCTTCTATTACAAAACTAATTTTACATCTGGCTGGATAGAGAGAGAGCAATGTGCTCGCGCACGCGGTTCTATCAGATGTGATTTACACGCGCTTCTTCCTCCCCTTCCCCCTCTTGCTATATACCCGTCTAAGCGAAGCCAGTGCCCGAATCAGCCGCCCAGTCCGTCCCTAATTAATCGCGTTCTCAATTAGTGGCCCGAAAGCACGGCTCGATTATAATAACATGATAATACGTGGGGTGTGACGGGGTCATTCAACTCGACCGATTTAAGCAGGTGAAATTGTTTCAGATCGCCTTGCACGAACCGCGAAAATCTTTCATCGGGACCGAGAAAGACAAAGAGAGAGAGAGAGAGAGAGAGAGAGAGAGAGAGAGAGATCACATTAACGTCAATTAGAAGCGCGCGTAAATTATAATCGCATCGTGCGACTTTTTACCAGAGCATGTAAATTTTCGTAACAAACTCGATTCCCCCTCTCGTGTTACAGTTTTTGCGAAACGAACGGCCAGTCCCGAAATCGCATCGTGTTACGAAAAAGTTGGGTCAACAGTTCCGGCTATGCTTCGTCAGCGCAAAATTGTTGAAATCATTCGCGAGAAGCGAAGACAAGTAAAAAAAAAAAAAATTCAAACTGGAATGATACTCGGTGTAATCGCAAGAATAAGATAAAAATTACTTAACGGAAACTTATTTTTGTTCAAGCTAGATTTTATCTCAGTGACAATTTAATTACTATAATCCTCTCTTCGCCGATAAAATAAATACCGGGTGCTCGACGATTAATTACCAGTAATTCTGCTTTATCCGTAAATTATTACATCGCTAAAACTGTATAGATATACATTGTTATTTGTGTGTGTGTGTGTGTGTGTGTGTGTGTGTGTGTGTGTGTGTGTGTGTGTGTGTGCACCGCATGCCGTTTATTATTACTCTTGACGTTGGAAATATTTATAATTCACGGAAAAAATGGCGGGAAACGATGCAAAAGAGCGAAACATTAGTTCGCGATATCATTAAGATTTCCTAGGTCTCGATAAACGCTCATCAAATTTCGAAATGGGATGGAATTACGTAAAGTGATTAATCAATAACTTTGCATTGCAAATCTTGTTAATTCATTAATTATCATCAATACTTAATTCGTGCGCACGCGCTTCATTATTGAAATTATTTAAACAAGGAATTAGAGTTTATGAGGAAAAAGAAGAGAGTTTATATTTAATGTTAATTATACGATATTCGCTCTTGCATAATTATAGTATATCAAGATAAATCCAATTATTATAAATTACTATAAAATTATTATAAATTATTATAAATTTTCCAATTATTATAAATTCTCTCTCGCTTTCAATTATCATGAAAATTTTGTAACATTAACATCTTTCTCTTTTCTCAGAATAATTCATTTAACTAATAATAGCCTTAATTAGTCACAATAATAATAATAATAATAATAATAATAATAATAATAACGTGATCTTACTTGAAACTCCTGTGTGGATAAATCGAGTTCGACATCAAAGAGATCGGCAATTTCGAACCCGTGGATCTCTCGCGGATCTCATCTCGGAAACGGAGCTCCCTCGAATTTTCCACATCACTGAGGCCGCTGAACACGTCTTTGCGAAAAACGCTGCACGATTTTCTCGCCGTGAAATACGCCTAACGGCAACGCAACGCACGTCCGCCGGTCATGAACGCCCGTGACGGAATGCTGGACGAGGGACTCGTGCTCGATCTCTCTCTCCTGTACGTCAGTTCGTTACCCCCACTACGTAGAGGGTCACCCTTATGCTTTTTTAAATCCCGCGATATTTTCTCTTTCTCTTTCTCTCTCGATCATCGATTTTTTTTAGTTGCTTGATTTTATTCCGCAAATCAAAATCGAGACCGATTCGGATCGCGACAGATTCGCGAATGACAGAATCCACTGATCCCCCCATAATGTGAAAAAAAGATGTGTAATATGTGGTGTAATAAAATTTAAATTAATTTAAATTAATTAAAGTTTAATTTTTTTATTATTAGATAAAAATAAGAAATATTTATTTGATTGAATAATGGATGTTACATTATAATAAAACAACCATATATATGTATACCGATAATTCGGTTTTATTATACATATATATATATATATATATATATATATATATATATATATATATATATATATATGCGAAAAAGAGATATGTAATGTATGGTGCAATAAAATTTAAATTAATTTAAATTAATTAAAGTTTAATTTTTTTGTTAATAGACAAAGATAAGAAATATTTATTTTATTGTATAATGGATGTTACATCGTAATAAAGCAATCATGTGTGTATGCAATAATTCGATTTTATTATTTTACTTTATAATAAAACACGTAAATCGCAAATGAGAGAGAAATCGTGTTTTAATGGAATAAAAGAAAATTGAGAACGTTTATCCCATTGACATTTATTATCCTGATTTCGAGATAATATATACGTAAAATCAACTGAAATAATATTAAATTTCAATTTACGTTGCACAAAGTATTACGCGTCTGTCATTTTTCTCATTAAATAGAGGACCTTTTTATATAGAGTCTTATAAAGACATTACATCCCTTTGTAAAATATGATCATACATAAAGCAGTACATTAGTAGAAAGTAGATGACAGATAAAGCAAGGTGCAAATATATTTTATACAAAAAATGATGATTCATCACTCGATAATGATCCTTGATTATTCTTCTCAAGCTTAACACACACACTTTTCTTGGGAATGCGTTGAGAAATCGTTAATTGTATAAAGAGAATGTAGTTTGCAATCGCGCATCAATAATATGATAGAAGACCGATTACACATATGAAAAGTAATTTTTCCATTTTTCCCGCACACACTTACACATGTATGTTATTATCATAAATCGTAGATAATTGTCCCAGTAAGTGCAGACAAGTCATAGCAGAGGAATATATTCGTCAATTTATTACTCGTAGAATAAAGAGATAAATAAAATTTTGCAAATAATATACTTTGTATGTAGCAGAGATAATTAATTTCGTTAAAAGAAATAAATTTTTTTTTTGTAGAAATCAATTTGTAAAAAATGTTATATATATATATATATATGTTACACATACAGTATAATATATATTTATTATAATTATCATTAAAATTATAAATAATTAACTGTAAAGTAATATATTTATTTTTTCTAAATTATTATCGAACGGGATAGACAACTTTTCTCTATTAAACAGAAATAAATATTTCATGAGATAATCGATAACCTCTCTGACAGTTTTCGCAAAGCCTTATCGCAGCATGCTCGAAGAAATAAGAATAATCGCAAATAAAATTTTGTATATATTGTATTTTGTATATATCTATAGTAGATAATTAATTTTGTTAAAAGAAATAAATTTATCTTTTTTTTTAGAAATCAATTTGTAAAAAATGTTATATATTATACACACATTATAATATATATTATAATTATCATTAAAATTATAAATAATTAACTGTAAAGTAATATATTTATTTTTTCCACATTATCATCGAACGTAACACACAATTATTCTCTATTAAACAGAAATAAATACTTCATGAGATAACCTCTCTGACAGTTTTCGCAAAGTCTTATCGCACCGCTCGAAGAAATAAGAATAATTGCAAATAAAATATATATTTTATATATATCTATAGCAGATAATTAATTTTGTTAAAGGAGATAAATTTATCTTTCTTTCTAGATATCAATTTATAAAAAATATTATATGTAAATATTACATACATATGCATATATTATAATTATCATTAATAATATAAATAATTAATTCTGTAAAACAAATATCCATTTTTTCCAAATTGTTATCGAACGAAACACATAATTTTTTTTCTATTAAACATATATAAATACTTCACAAGATAACCTCTCTGACAGTTTTCGCAAATCCCTATCACACCATATTCGAAGAAAGCGGAAACCACGTAAATGAATATTGCGAATCGTATCATATCATACCTGCTGTCGATCATCCGGTAGGTAGGTGAGAATCCGTTGTTCGACCCGCAATACTGAATAAATCGCGGGAACAGATCCACGCGAATTCACGGCGAGCGCACTCGTTCGTCGACTGTTCTCTTTCCCGCGCGCGCGAGCGCACGCACACACACACACACGCACACATGTACACACACGTACGGGACCAGTGGGTGGATACATTCGTTCGGTTGTCGTCGATCGCTAACCTAGGCAGTCGGCGCGTCGTCGCTTTATTACGTCATCCGGGACGCCGCGGGACTAGCCAATCCGAAAGCGCGCTTCCGCGGGTCACGTGGCTGCCCCTCGCCCCCGCACGCACGACGTCACACACATGGCGCGTGACACACGTGCATAAACACACACGCGCTTGGAGTATCTAACGCGCGAGCGCAGCCGCAAAATGGCGATACCACGGAGAGCAATGACCAGTGGCGTGCGAGTGTCTTGCTCTCCTCACGAAATATGGATGCTCAGCTTCTGTTCGCGTCTATTCGCTAACATCAATGATTATTTCGAGCAGGATGAGCACGTGACATGCCGGTATGTGTCAGGTCTCGTCTGGAGAATTAATGTCATTTGCGCGCCGAATTACGCATCTCCATTTACCGCGCGATGGACCGCGATTGATTTTTCACGCTAAACTCGGTGCATTTCATGCAAGTTGCATCTTCCATTTTCCACTGTCTAGACTTGTCAGTTCTTTTTTCGCTTGCAGTTATAATGCATTTATATTTGAACGTCTCTACGTAAATTATTATATTCACATTTTTTTGCTATTTGCTTGTTTGTGTATAAGCGGAAAATATTAGTGATACAAGATAGTGAGTAATATAAACAGGACTAAGAGTATAATTGATGTTTGATCAGTGTTAATATTTTTTTATACTTGTATATATTATTATAAAGCAAATGTTTTATTAAATATTTATTATTTTAATTATATTATATAATTTATGTTTATTTTTTCATAGAATCCTAACAGAAATATATTCTGTTGAAATTATACGATAATTTCATTAAAAATGCAATTTTAAAAATAATTGAGAATAAATATTTTTTGAAGTTATTTCAATGTGAATCAGAATTTTCATAAGAAAATATAATTAAATATTACGAATTTTGAGGAAAATCAATAAATATTTTTTATAACTTTTAAAAACCAATGATAAAATTCTAAAATATTATTTTATTTTAAAACTTGCACAATTTTACTAGAAATATTTCCAAAGATCATTTAACAAATTGTGAAATTTATTAAAACATTGATGAAAAAGTTAATGAAAAAATTAATATATATCTATGATATGTTATGTATATGTATATGTATGATTTAAAATTGAATTAAAAAATGCAAAAAATAGATGAGAAATTTTAAATTATAATAAATTTGCACTATATTATTCTAATGTTTGTTAATTTTGTAATTTACTGATTTACACATACACCCACACACTGAAATTTTCTTCTATAGTATTTTGATGTAATGAGTAATAAAAATGTTTAAAGCATTAACAATAGCTTATTATAACTTAATCATATATTAAAATTAAACCTTATTATAACCGTATCAATTAATTCCATGAAAAGTTTATGTCACGCTATTCAAAAAGAATCTATTATTTATATAATTTATTATATCTTAAATAAAAATCATTTGTGTGAATTAAAAAATTGTTTAACGTATAATACTCTCAATATTATTTATTTATAAACGTCAATTTTTCAAGATAATGCAAAAATAACTTACGTCACTTCTATTTTAGATTCTATTGTAGACTTGTATTGTAGATATTATAATGAATTGTAATGAATTCTGTTGAAATAATCTTTTATAAAACTTTTCACGAAATTTATCACATAAATAAAATTTTATTCAAATTTGCTTTTAATAAAAGCAGTTTGTAATAAACTGTTTTGAATTATTATTAAAACTTTAATTAAATTATAACAAAAAGGAATCGATAGATAAAGATTTCAATATGTGATTCAGTATTATTTTAATATGATTATAGTATTATAATTTCCATCAGGGAAGCTCCAACTTTTACGATGTGATTTATGTTTTAATTTAAATATCAATTTATCTTAAGAAATAATATGGGATAACCATAAGAAAAAACGAAATCATTTTCCAGATAAAGTAATTTAATCGGTTTTATTAATATTACAGATCAATTTTTCAATTTATCTATTTTAATCTTAAATATTCAATATTGATATATAGCAATTTAGAAACGTCAGATATTTTCAGAAAAATAGAAACGTAAGATATTTTCAGAATTATATATAATTTAATTTACTATTATCATACTAATTTATTATTATCATACACATTGTTTTAATTTTACTTTATTCTATTTTAAACATCATTTATCATTTCAAAATTTTGCAAACAAACAAAAAATATAATTATGTGATTTGCAAAACTAATATTTTCGCGTAATAAAAATTATTATCAGACTAAAATAAGGCACAAAAAGGCTCCAAAGTAGAAGAATTAATAGGTTATAAAAAATGTATATGTATAAATAATAAAATTTATATTTGTATACATTTTTAATAAACTTTTAAATTTTTATTAAAATTTTATTTAAATTACAACAAAAAGAGAGATTAATTGATAGAAATTTTAGTATAAGTGGTTCAATACTATTTTTGTATAATTTTCTAATAATTTTCGTAAAGTGGAAGAATTAATACATAATAAAATTTATCTATATATGTAATAAAAATTATATATACCATTGATGTCCTTTTAATAGCAGATTATCCAACTAACAATAAATTAAAGTTAATTTTTCTTTAGCAAAAATATCGAGAATAGTCATCATTTTTTATAAGTTTCTAATTTTTCTACCGGAGGTTGATTTCCGAACAGCCCTCATATATTCCATGATTAAATATGAGAATAAAACCTAATTAGATTCGCGAAAATGTATTTATGTTTTTACGGATTCTGTTTTGAGATACAACTTTTTTATTTTACCTGTCCGTGAAAAAACCTTATGTTTACAAAAATAACTTTTTTCTCTCATTGTGATAATATCGGAGGAATGTTTAATCATTTCGAATTAGTGAAAGGCAATAAAGAGAGAGAAAGAAAGAGAGAGAAAGAGAGAGAGAGAGAGAGAGAGAGAGAGAAGCGTCCAGTACGAAGGAACCAAAGACATGCAGGACAAAGGGAGGTATCGTCCTTCCAGCTGACAGCTGACAGTACGATTGCTCGCTTTTTTCTGGACCACGCAACTTTTAATTGCGACGCACGTCAGGACATCATTTCGATTCACTCTGTTTGTACGGATAAAGAAAAAAAAGTAGGAGAGAGAAAATGGAAATCTCGTAACAAGTTTTTAAATTCCATATTTCAGTCACACAGCAGTTTTTGCCCGCGAATGTAGCTATTCTTATACGTGATATTAATATTGACAGCATCTTTTCCATCGCGAATTTTTCAGATGGACATTAAGAATAGAATAAAATTGAAAATATCTTTTTCATTACAAATTCTGTAGACGGGTGGATAATAGATCAATTCTTTATTAACGAAAATACCGAGATATTTATAATTTCAATAAAATATATAATAAAATCATATTCTCTCTCTTTCTTTCCTTTAATTAATTTTGATTTTGTGTGTTCACAGACTTTTTAATTTAATAAAATTATTATTTATTAATTATTAATTTTAATTAATTGATATTATTTATTAATTTAATAAAATTTTTATTCACATAATTTAATTATAAAAAGAAGTATATTTGTATTAAAATCTAGAATGAAAAATGTCTATCTTCTTGGATATTTCTATTAAAAAAAAATCTAGATTTATTAAAAAAGCTGTGAAAAGTAAAAAGAATGTTTTCTTCTGCACATAATTCTTACTACGAATTGATATGTAGTTATGGTGTTATGTAGTGTTATATGTTATTATATGGTGTTATGGTGATATGTAGTTATGGCTCTTATAAGTTACGATGATTATAAGGAAGCGTAATCACGCAGACTTATGTACTGTCGTAAGTTGACACTGACGGAAGGATGATGGTAATTTTCCCATGCATTAACATTCCCTCGATATGTATTAATCGCCATCGCGATAGAAAACGATGCGCGTCCCATACGTCGGGAAAACAAGGATCGATCGCCGTTTACGATCAGCTGAGATTCGCGGCGGGATCATCTGGGAGAGACCACGTCGGCGGCTCGATTTGCATAGCAGGTTTTAAAGGGCCCCTTTTACCGCCAGCAGTCACAAGGACAAGACCACACCTCCCGCCGCGGGCGAACCGGAACTGTCCTCCGCTGCAGGTAGCCCCTGGAAATCGGTAACAAATAATCGATAGTCCCGTCCAGGGACAGAGTCTGATCTGACCAATGGGCTCGCCCATCGGGAGGGTAAAGAACGATCCCTCGCGCGGCACCCCCGTCGAATCCCTCGACGGATCAGTGTGCTGTCCACACGCTACCCCTGGCTACTTTCGTCCCATTGTCAGACTGCCCGATGACTGGTGGCTTGGCAAAATGGCGTGCGAAAATGTTCGTAGTACGCTATCAAACACATACACACACATACATACATACATACATACAAATACATATATATAATATTATATAATATTATATAAAATTATATATAATATTTTATATAAGGTAAAAGTGTAATATGCCTTGGCAGAAAAAATGCCACTCATTATTCATTGTCAGACATAATGAGCTTAACAATAAATGTTGTTAAAACGGGGATTGATAATACACAATCAACCGAAAAACCGCACAGAACTACGCTGACAAGTGCGATTTTAGATTTAAAAAATTACAAAATCATTTTTAAAGAAAAAAATTATGAAATTTGTTGCTAAGTATTTTTAATCATTTTTCATTCCTATATAAAAGTAATTGTTACTGTATTTCTGAAGTATAACTTATAAAATATAACCGGTGACAGCCATATACAAATGTTTTTTCTATTCGATATGTATGAGGATGTACTTTTCTTTAAAAATGCAAAAATATCTCACGTTTATAGGTAATATGCTCTACTTCTATTATGACATTTTTTATCATTTTTTCTGGCAGACTATGGGTAAAACGTATAAAAAAAACTATAAAAGCGAAATGGAGCAAAGAGGCATTATTAGAAGCCATAGTGAAAGTCAAAGCATTACAAATGGCTATCAATGTTTTTTCTTTTTTAAATAGAGAAAAATACAATCTTTGTAAATATTTAATCAATATTTTTCTTGAGTTAAAATATAAATTAAAAAATAAAAAAGAAATTAGAACCTAAACGCAGTAAATGGTGCGTAATAAAATAATATTTTATCTTTTATCTGACTTAATATGTATTTTATCTGACTTAATATGTAGGTATTCCTTATATCGTCCACGCATCCCTACTATTGTTCCCTACCTATTGTTTAGATCATTTACTGCCAGAATGTTCCAGAGATCATTTATTATACATTACATATTGTTTTTATTTACCTCCTTTGTTAGAATTTTATCAAGTAGACACATTTGTAACATTTTTAAAACATTTCTTAATTTGACTGCTTCAACAATTTTAACATTTCTAACTCCGTAAATAATTTCGTGTTTGTGTATCGTTTTGTTTTTACAAATTTAATTCCGATGTTACTAGTAGTTTGTTGCTGTGTATCTATTATAGGTAGATCCATGGCTCTGGATAAGCTTGTTATTCCTACATATTTTCTCTCTCAACTATTAATTTGTGCGGTGAGTCTGATATTTCGAAGGCTCTAATTAAAGGCTGATCTCTGCGACTTGTCTAGCATCTTTTTTATTTTATTTTATTTGTTTTGCTCATTGAATTCATCATGTGAACAGGTTGTGTGCGACATCATCTGCTTTGCGATATGTTCCATCACTAATATAATAACTTAGAAACTACCGATGGCTATTATTCTTATGATAATTTTATAAATCGCCTTTTTTATTAAACATTATTTTTTATTTATCATCATTGAGAAGAATCCGAAAAGAATCAAAACGTTTGAAAAAAAATTACATTTATTTGAAATAAAATGCTATTTCATTACATATCACTTACTGCGTCTAGGCTCTAATTGGCCTTTCTTTTTTATTATTTGATTTATATCATTCAAGCCTCGTTTGTATAAACTTATATTATTAAAATATGAATATTAATATGTTTCATCAAATTTTATAATTAAAAGAAAATTATAGTTAATAAAAGTAATAATAAATATATAATAATAATATTTGATATTAATAAAATAAAATTAATAACAATATTAAATAAAGTTAATATTATCGTAAACCCAATTTTGTCACCCTGATATCTTTTCATCTGTCCCTATTCTTATATCTCTTGCTTTTACAGGTTTATGTTTTCGACAATCAAATTTTACGATGGATCAATTTTTGTTCTTTCTGCCTGCCGAATTGTAACTCCATTTTTGCGACGCATGAAAAACAAATATTATGCTGATTCTCCCCTGTCCTTCCTCTCCGAATCACGGAATTATAAGGAAGATTACTAAGGAAGAAGGACAGACTTTTCACATACGATTTTTATTCTAAATGCAACTAAATGCGATTTTAACGTTTATTGCCGGAATAATCGAGACAATTATAAGAGAAAATATAATATTGTTTTTATTTTTTTTTTTCGATGTATCAAATGGATACACGGATTGAAATATATTTCAAAACTATATTTGGTTTTCAATATAAATATGTATTAAAATAAAAAATGAAGACAAAAATTTGTCTTTTTTGTGCATTCTACGATAAAATATTTTATCTTCGTAAAATGTCTTTTTTCAACATATTTTGTCGATATCTGTTTTTATACAAAAATATACAACACTTAATTAACCTAATCTTAAATATAGAGAAAATATTCCTTTTGATGTAGTGAAAAATAGAAAAAGTGGAAAATTATATTTCCCCGTAATATAAGGTTTGTTCGCGTTGCTTGAAATTCCCAAAAATTTGTGCACTTAAAACGAGATAAATATATATTCGAATGTTAGAAAGAGTGAAAGCGAAGATGCTGAGTGCAAAAAGTTCAAGCAACGCGAACAAATCTATAGAAACCTCATGTACTGCTTATCCTCTGAAAAGCAGATTTTTATTGCTTCTTCGAATTCTACTCCACGACTTGTGCGTAACTAAGCAACGAATCTATATTGATCTATATATTCTGTCCAATTTTGGTATTATACATATATAGTATTATATAGTAAAGAATATATACGGAAAGTTGAACGACAAGATGGATCCATCCACTGAATATACGAAGAGATAAACGACAAAATGGATCAGTCAACTGTTTGAAATAAGAAAAGCGTCGGAACTACATTCTAAACTGAAATAATAAATTTATCAATAATAAATCTAGATTGACTAATTATTTATCAGTAATAAATTTAGATTGACGATCAAATAGTTTAATACATTTTATGTAGCTTCATGGAAGAATAAATCGGAAGAAGAGAAAAAAGGAAAAGGCACTAATGAGCTCATTATAATATCTTCTTGTCGGAATAAAAAAATTAAAAAGTTAAAAATTAAAAGCTCTTATGAAGATATTTTTTGCAGGCACAATTATATAAGTTACTGATTATAATTGCTAATCTTGCAAAGGAATGACAGTCCTTGTAAAGGATCATATTTTTTATTAAAGTGAATTTTTTTAGAATTAAATAAAATATGATTTTCTCTGATACTTTATTCGAAGCACGAAAATTGCGCGTCTCCACCATTTGCCGAATGTGATAATTTCGTGTCACAATGCACGGCTTTTTGTGGGACGCGAGTATTGTATTCCCATTGTGTAACTAGGCGGATTTGATCCACATTTTTTTCTCGTTCCCTCCGCAACGAAGGTAGGAAAGAGTGACGGAGATCCGCTGAAAATCTACGCTTTAATGTCGATCCAGTCCCGATGCGAAAGAAAGAAAAGGAAGCCAATATACTCGTGGAAAATGAAACACAATGCCTGCAAGCTGATACCATCGGGATTGACCTAATAGCCAATGGAGTTTTCTATTGACCGCCGACACCCTCTATTTCTTCGTTGAGCGATTAGCTCAATTAAAAACGTCCGTGAAAAATTCGACAGTTTGTGTCACATTCGTATCAGACGCTTAAACTGCAGCGAATACTTTTCATTATTTTATTATGCTTATATAGCAACAATATATACAATAAATACAAAAATTAGTTTATTAAATTTATTAATTAGTTTATTAAATGTGTAGAAAAAATATTAAAATTACATTAAATATTAAATATTATTAATTATATTATAAAAAATATGCATTATATTAAATATAAATTAAATAAAATATTATATTATAAATTAAAATATTAAATATAAATATGGATATGAATATAATAAATATTATATTAAAACAAATTCAAATTTATAATTCCTTTATTTAAATTTTAATTTAAAAAATTTATTTTTTACTATTATATATAAAGAAGATTGGCTATGGAATAAATATTTCTACAAAAAATAATGCATTCTTTACGCTCGTCTGCCTAATTACCTAGCAAACGAACCAATCGTCAGGACGACATAAGGATACCGAGCGACCAGGAGCTAACGGATTCGCCGTAGAATTTCGGCATTATTTCCACCTTTTCGTAAACTCACGCTCATGCAATTTCGAGGGACCCGGGACTATAGGTCTGAATAGGGATGACACGGTTAGGGGTAACGGGCTACCCCTAAAAATCCAACTAACCCTCTGCCTCGCAGCCGCGCGCGTGCACGGGATACCCGCTGTTTTATTTCTCGCTTTTTTTTTCCTCGAATCTAACACGCCGCTTTTTCTTTTTTTTACCGCGCCGCCGACACACATGTGCATCGAAGCCGCCGATTTCGCCGATCAGGGTAATGAGTCGAGCAAAAATTGCCACTACAAAACGCGCGCTGGCGTGACTTGTGATTTTGTGATCGGCGTAAATTCGGTTTCCCATATGAGAGAATTTGTCTTTTTTTTTCTCCAAAAATATCTCCGCTAAACTTTTTAAATATACTCGTTGATAATCGATTTTATCAATACAAAAAGAGCAAGATCGTGCATAAACATTTTTTTATTTTTATTGATTTTCTTATTAGAATGTTTGTTTAATTATTTCAAGTGTCAAAGTTTCTCCTACAAATTTATATTGTTAATTACAAATATAATTAATTAATATTTTTAAAATTCAAGGAAGTAGAACTTTTTACATTGCTTTGATGATTAAATATTTTTACACTGCTTGAATCAAATATTTTAAATATTATAATTTTTATAATGTCTTAAACTACTAATTAATATTTAATAAGCTAAATATATTTTTATATTAAATTATATATATATAATAATAATAAATATAATTAATATAAATATATATAAATTATACATATTTATATCAATTATATTTATTATATATTAAATATATATTAATATAATTTAATATAAACATATGTAGGTATTTACTAAATATTTAATTAGAAGTTTCAGATTCTTTATAAAATTATAGTAGGTTAAAATATTTGATTTATTGTTTATTATTGTTATTCAGTTTTTGATATTTTAGTTTGTATATTAAAATTTAATATTAATTCAAATTTTGTAACAATATATTTTATAACAAAGAAATAGTTCCTTTTTATAAATTTAATTTAATTAAACTTAATTTCATTCAACTATAAAAGAAATACGTCAGCCTAAGTCACCTATAAACCACATTCGGGTTACATTACGCAAAACGGCTTACCAAGCATGAATCAGCAACAAAATCATCCAAGCAAGGAATCGACTACTTGACCGCGGTAAGATCATGAGATGAAGATCGTAGCCGAGATCCTTCTCGATCTTTTCTTCCTCTTCGCCGAGATCTCGAATTTACACGGCGGCGTGTACGATCGATTCTCTCCGTCGCGTAACGCTCGAACGAATCCGTTCAACACTCAATGAAAGAACAAATTATTATAGATATTACACGGCGGGGATCGCTCGGACTTTTCTTGCAGAGCCCGTCGCTTCTTTTTCCCCGACGCGGTTTCATCGACTTTACGCCTCCTCGGTCACTCCGTTCTTCTCGCGCTTCCTTGTCGGCCATTGTTCGAAAGGTCAGTGATGCCCTTCCTTGCTTTTTTGCCTTTCTGACCGGCGCTTTAAAGTTCCATATATATTCCTTATAATAAGGCACATCACAAAAAAACAAGAGGTTGCTGTTTAAAGTTTTAATTGTCACGTAGATTTTATGCGCACAAAACTTCTTAATCAAAAATTTTAAATATTCTTTTATTAATATTAATATGTATTTTTTTGTTTCTATTTAACATCACATTGTTTATAAACATTTGAATATATTCAATTGTTATAATATGTTAGTTTAAATATTTGAGTCATACTGCATGGGATCGGATACATAAAATCACGCGACGCCGAAAGAACACGTGGCTTTACCGGTAACATACTGAAGCTTGACGAGCATCCAGTTTCGTCGTCCTGTATGTGATCGGGGTTGGGTTATTATTATTTAAAACAACCCTTCGAGCGATCGTGCAGGGGGTAAAAACTTCGAATCAGGGGTCTGTAGACTGAGAAAGGGGGAACTCTAAAAAGTTGGAAGGGTGAACGGTTTCAGGTCCAGGTGCCGGCAGCCTCCGGGGGTTAAAAAAGGGGGTACGCGAAAGGGGCTTCTTCTCTCCTTCTTTCTCTTTATTTTTTTATCCTTCCATTCTACGGTAAAGGGAAATCTGGAACGGGAGCATATCAGTTTTAACTCATTTGTTCGGTTTGAAAAGTCGAATAAAATATCGAGAATAAAATTCTTACATTGTAGAGAATGTAGTCGAAAAAAGAGGGAAACCGAAAAATATATATATATATATATATATATTATGAATGGAATTTATTATTTTATAAATTTGTTTCGAAATTATACAACGCATTATTGAGAAATTATTATTACATATACAGAGTGTCCCAAATTTAAATGTCAAATCTTCGAGAGCGTGTGGGGAATCGATAAACTAAGAAAAAAGGTCTTTTAGAGATTTACTCTTTTGTATTTTGTTTTGGAGAAAACCGCAAAAAAAACAAAAAAAAGTTTTTACCAAAAGAACGTAAAACAATAGTAAAATGGTTAGATAAAATTTTATCGAAAAGCACCATGAGATAAAAATTGTAGAGCATGGAATTAAGAAAAAAGAGTGAATTAAAATTCTCTTAAAGTAAAATTAAAAGATTGTAAATAAATATGCAACAATGCGGAATTATTGTACCCTGCTTATTTTAATAAAAAGCTTGTATTATTGCAAGAGGTCAATATTTTGAACAATACCTTTACAAGGAAGTGACAACATAACTAAATAAGTAATAAATAAGTGAAAAAATGAAAACTTTTTGTTGCAATTTTCTCTAAAACAAAGCAAAAGCGAGCAAATCTCTAAAAGACTTTTTTCTTACAATTAGTTATTAGTTTATCGATCCCCTACACACTACCAAAATTTTGACATTTAAATTCGGGACACCCTGTATAATAATAACATAGGAAGAAATTGATAGAAAAAAATATTTTCACATTAACCGCCTAAACCGCATAAATTTTATAACTTTGTGTAGATAATTACATTTTAAAGTATTAAACAATACATAAATTTTACCAAAACTTGCAAATTGGCTTAGAATTAATAATTTGTAATTAAAACTGTTATAATAAAATGATTAACAATATTTAAAAAGCGCTATGTATCAATCATTCTTATCATTATATTATGATTAAATTAATTTTTGAAATATATTACGTTTAAAGGCTCTCATGTACTGCCAAAAAATCTCTAAAATATGAAAATATTCATATTGAGTATTGCTTAATAAGTAAAATGTTCAATTAACAAAACCTATAAAGAGTAGAAAGTGGAAACTTACTGCGGGAAACTATTTGCCCATTTGGCCATCTAGTAACAAATCGAGAAATGAAATACAAATATATTATAACAGTTTTCCATAAAATTTTTATGCAATTAGAAATAATAAAGATAATTATGTAACTAATGATTTTACAAACATTTACCAGAAGCAGAATGAAGGCGATATAAATAAAAATTTCGTAAGACCAAATATGAGAAAAGCAGAAAAAAAATAAAAATACACGAAAGAACTTAACAATTCAAAATTTTCATATAATTTTCTATTTTTCTCTATACCACTTATATATTGTTAAACTTTCTGTCATAGATTTATGTATAAAACTTATGAATGTTGGTTAACAAATCACATTTTTTTTTTTAATAATCGCACAGAAGAAAATATGAGTTTTATAGAAAAAAATTAATTAATTTTTATTTTATTATCGTTAATATGCATTAAATGTTTCTTATTCATTTTATTTATTTTTAAATTATGTAATTAACAATTTTACATACAGCAGAAGTAAATGAAGGCAATGTAACTAAAAATTTCGTAAGACCAAGCATGAGAAAAATAGAAAGAAAAACAAAAAAAAGAACTTAACAATTCAAAATTTTCTATTTTCCTCTATGTGACTTATGTTTCTAAACTTCCTGGTCATATATACGAATAAAATCGTGTATAAAACCCATGAATGTCAGTTTAACAAATTGCATTTTTTCATGAACGTATATTACTAAATAACTATTCTTTATTATCTTTAATAATAGATTATGCAATTGCTATTTATCAAGTTTTATTATTAAAGAAACACATTCTGCCCTAAATTTTTTATATTCTTTTATCACTTTTGCTAATTATTCTGTAAATAAATTAATTTTTAAAATTAGTTTACGTCTTCTGAAAAAAATTTTACTTCCAAAAAATAATAAATATGGATATTTTTCGAATATTGCTTATACTTTTATGTGTTACATATGTAATATATATAAAGAACTGTATAAGATTTCAATTATGAGAAACTATTCTCACGTTTAGCCATCTAGTGTTGAATTGAAAAACTCCTTTCAAGTATCTGTATAGTATCTCATTGTGTTGCTAAAATCGGTTATCCCATTTTCAGTACAACGTGCATTTATTTCTAGATTATAACAATGATTATAATATAAAGAAAAATAGAAAATCAATTAATTTTACCGTTGTAATTAGATATCTATAAAGAGATTTAATCCTTTAAAAACAATATTAAACAAAAAATTTCATGAAAAAGGCCAACTCGAGCAAGTTTAGTTTACTCGTTGAAAATTATATTTAACATAATTATATTTATACATATATATAAATATGAGACATTTCTGCATTTACATATATTTTTTTTACGAAAGGTGGAGATTACGATGTTAATATAACAAAATAAATTAAAAAACCAAATAAAATTTTTGATTAAAAAAAAATACATATTTATGACTGTCAAAGTCACAAGAAACTTAACAAATGCAATCCTAAAAAATTGATACAGTGGTAAACTTCGGTAAATGTTCAGATTAACTTACACCTCACGGATCGTTTTCATTTTCACATATATTATAGACACTTTTTCCACGTCTGCTTTACACAAATACAACGTAAACAAACTTTATTTTTTCTTATTTTATAACAGAAAAAGCATTAAAACTGTGAAACTTTAAAATTGCATCTCTGGAACCAGAAGAGAGCGCCACAAAATTCAAAGTGCGTATTACTTAGGAATGTGCCCTCTATAATATATGTAAAAATGAAAATGATCCGTGAGGTGTAAGTTAATCTGAACATTTACCATATTGCAATATAGACATATCGTAATCAAAAATATTAAATTAGTAAGTAATTTAATTTTAGTTGATATCAAAACACGTCTCATCCGAATTATAAGATATGATTGTAATATTAATTGTAAACATAAATATCGCAAATATGCATATATAACTGCGGTATAGCATAACTCTTGTATTGTAGCGATAAAATGGATATTTATGCAATTTTGCAACTCAATATATTTAAAATGTTTCGTTAAAAAGCGCACTCCACACATTTTTTAAATTATAATATGTATTATAGATACAAATATTATTATACAGTACATCATATCGCAAAATAATCGTTAGTTTTTTTTCGTTTATTTTTACATAAAACGGCCGAAATGTTTTCGTTTACATCTTTGTTTTTGAAGTTAAACTCGGTTCTTTCCACAAAAAAAAAAGAAGTCCGTGTAAGTTGATTCAAACATCTCCTTTGTTTTTTTCTCGTATCCAATAGACACCCTGTTGGGATAGAGAACAAAACAAATAGATCGAGTCATAGTATATGTATAACCAGTGGCGTCACTTGATGAAAATAGTGCCCAAGAAGTGCTACAGTGCATGCATTGCATCACCACCGACAACATGGCGTAAATATCGATATGAATTCGATATTCAATCAATTCATGTCATTCAAACGTCATCCATTTTTTAAACGTATACGTTTAAAACATTTTAAAAAGTAAAAATAAACTAAAAATATCAAGTATATATAGCGCATGTGGTTACGTGTAATGAGTGATTGTAATGAGAAGTTGCGAGCAAATCATCATTTAAGCTTTTTTCGAGGATAACAAAAAAATTGGAATCATTGATCAAGGATTTATATTGTATTGTATTTATATTGTATTTGTCACATTATACACACTTCAATTGTAAATAATCGAAATGTACATCAATTTGCTTATAAATAAAATAAGTGTTATCTATGCTTATTATAAATACAAAAATAATACATTATAATATAATATATATTTAATATTATTACTTATTAATTTCATTTTTTACTTATTTTTATATGATTACTTGCGTTACTTTAATGTTACATTTGCAAATTTGCAATATTTATTTAAGAAAATATGAATTGCGGTTACTTATATAATATGAAACTAATTTTTTATAGTTGCCTCTTTCTTTCTCACAATTTAAATATTAGCGCGCTATTGCCACCAAGAACATGGCGGCATGACACGTGATTTCGGACACTAACAACAAAGAGATCGACATGGAGACCCGCTACCCGCTACACAAAGAATCAGTTGTCGAAGAACATGTGCCGAGACAACAGCGACAAGTAAATTTTTAAGTTTCTCGGTGAAAGAGATAGGAAAGAGATTATAGACCTGCAGGCCTATTCTGCAAATTTTTGCATTATACATTTGTTAATGAAAATTGCGTTATCTTGTAACGCATTTTAATCAAAAATTATATTCTGTAAACTATGTTTGCGCTTTGCGTTGCGAGTTGTGTCATCTTTGGGCATCTTCAGAAATATAACGCAAACAACCAAAAAAAACAGGAAGAAATGATGACGTCATATGCCATAAACAAATTATGATAAAGGATTTAAATTATAAGCGGCAATTGTCCTATTTATGTGATGCAGTGATTGAAAGTGACATATGTCAAATATTTACAAAAAGGTTATCGCAATAGGAGTGCACAAGTTTAGTATTTTAATACATACAGGCATATATTTTAATTATTTCAATATTTAGTATTTTAATATTTACTTCTAATTATTTAATTTTGAAAATCTATAAATAAATATCTTAAAAATTAAGATCTTGTGAATATTTTTATTTATATATCTTATTCTGATATTATTTATATAAATAATCTTATCTATAACTTATATTCTTAATTCTTAGATATTTTATAAATATCTGTAAATAAATGTTTTAGAAAAAAAAGAAATATAAATAAAATAATTAAAATAATGAATAAAAATATAATACTTATCACACACATAAATAATAGTAATCAATCTTATATTAAATTGTATAAAATGGCATTTATAATAAGAAAGATACCTTTGTGATCACTTTAAATGTAATACAGCTCAATGACTATTGTTAGCGCTATTTTACATAACGCAAGCAAACGCGTTAAAAACTGCAATACCTACTTATGATACCTTACAGAATATGAATTTTTAATAAAAAATTGCATAACGCAAGTTTAAGTTTCTTGCATACGCTTGCACTAGCTTCGTAACGTCATGTGTTAAGATACATTTATAAAATATGAAAGTACAAAATACGCGTTACGAATTATTTAACGCATGCGTTATAGTTAAAACGCATGATAATCGAAATGACTTTAAATTCTTTTTACTATAATAATATCTTCTATATTTCGACATTAGCTCTGTCAGAGGATTTTTATTTTTGTCTGGATTTTATACAAAAGATGTAATTATAGAAATAATTCATTTAATAAAGATAAATTTATTTTTATCAATTTTAATTTAATTATCGTTAACATTAACTGTGTGTTTCTTATTCATTTCGTATTTTATTATATTTATTTTTACAAAATAAAAATCGCAAGATTTTATTTTTCTGAGGAAGATAAGTAAATGAATTTTTCTATTATTATTTCGTTAAAATTAAGAATATTATATAGTTTATTATTAAATTAAATATATTTTTATACTAATGTGACATTCGTGAAAATCAATATCAAAATAATTAAACTTTTAATATTAATTTTATGTTGAATTTTTAAATACATATTTTTTAAAAATTGTTTAATAAGTGCAATCTTTAAAAATTAAACCTGAAATTAATATATTGGAACTGCAATTATTTTGATATCAATTCTCATAAACGTCATATTATCTTTAAAAAAATATTCAATTTAATAATAAATTATCTAATATTCTTAATCTGAACAAAATAACTATAGAAAAATACATTAACTTATCTTCTTTAAACAAGTAAAATCCCCCAGCCTTTTTTATTATATATTAAACCTGCATTTCTCCCGCTGGCTGTCTAAGAGATCCTCTTTTCTCGAAGGTCTGTGCATATTTTTCGGAGCAGCAGGAGGTGTAACCGGAGCGGATACTTGGCGCTCGTTATCCCGTAGTGTCCATTGTATCCTTCAATGCTGGATTCTACGCGTAATCCTTGAGAAAGTCAGGCAGAAGCGCAGAAGGTCTCTCTCTCTCTCTCTCGTTCCTTTTTCATCTTTTTCTCCACCTTCGCTCGGATACCTGCTAAATTGCTGATATTAGATCACTGTTTCTGATCTTCACGTTATTGTAATTTCGATACTAATCTATGTAGCTATTCTTTAAGTAATATAAACAAAAGTTCTCTAGTTGGTACGGTGTATATAAAATTAACTGTTTCTAATTTCAGTTTAAAATTTCTTACAGAAATTGCATTAAAATTATCAAATTTCAATGTATTATATCTCCTAAACTAATAACCGTTCCCCACTTGATTTTTGCGAGGAATTACTCATTGTCAGAACAATGCCTCCCTTATAACATATGTAAGTGGCGATAAAATCGATGAGGTATGACCTTTTTTATGCATTTTTACCTGTAAATCAATTATTTTTGTAAATACGCTTAAGGTTTTTCCGGAATAAGGCTTACTTCCAAAAAATGTGAAAAATAAAGATAAATCTTTATATTGAGTATTGCTTATAATAAGCAAACAACGGACGTGTAATATATATAGAGAAGTGTGTAGAATTTTAACTGCAGAAAGCTGTTCGACGTGTTTGCCCTCTAGTAACGAATCAAAGAACTTTTTCGTGTATGTTAATACACATTAATAAAGTATAGCTAAAACCAGTTTTTCTATCTTTGTCAAAATGTCTGATAAATTATCTACAAATTATATTGTTTGTTTTCAGTTTGTAGCAACGATTAAGTAAAAATAGAAAGAGAGAAAACAGTTCTCGGAAGTTACACATTTTAACTAGTTTTCTAATAAGAAGTATTATGCAATAATTCAGAAAGTATATCCCGAACATTTCTGAATGCTTTAAGAATTTGCATATTTAGTTACAAATGTATTTATTTCAAACATTGTTATATATCTTTGTTGTAAGTAGATGCCAATGCATTCATTAAATTTAATGTTTCCTTCGTGTTTTTATTATATATAGGAAAAATATTTCAAAACAAAATTATATCTGCATTAGCGAGCACAATAAATACAAAAATTAAAAAATTAGCAAGAAAGCTAAATATTTCTCTGTAATTTTAAACTATACACCAGACGTTAGTCATATTGAACAAATATCCTTTGTTAGGTTGGGCGCATACTATCGACTCTTTGTCGATTGATAGTTTAGTCAATCATTAAAAAGCCTAGATTTATTATAAGAGCGCGTATACTTATCGACTTGATATCGACTCGACTGAAAAGTCAAAAGACAGCTCAATTGCTTTTTGA
>JAXRKO010001027.1:0-23319 GCA_037039905.1 Formica aserva
TTGTCCATCGACATTACTTTTGGCTTGTACGACGAAAATAAAATTGATTTTTTAAAAGAATTACCTCTCGAAATATCGAGCATTGTAATGGCGATGCTAGACTGGAGATCTCTTAAATACGTTGCGATGGTTAGTCGCAGCTGGAAACATATATCCGAATATGAACAAAGACGAAGAAGAAGACTGTTGCGACGGATGAGCAAGACAAGGAAATATGCTTCGGCTAAATCGAGAGAAAGAAAAATTTTCGATTTAATCCGTACAAACAAGGGCGCTGAAATAACATACCGCACAAATCAGAAATTACAAATATTTGCCGTTCCCGAGGCGTTGAATCGTCAGGGACGAACTAATATAAGAGTCTAATATTAAAATGTTAATGTAATAAAATAAATAATCGATCAACGCTCTTTGTTGAAAACAACAAAACTAATAAAGATAATTAACTGTTAAAATAATATATTCGTAACTTATAATATTATTGACGTTTTCACTCCAAGCCAGACTCGGCTTCAGCGAGAAAGCTTTCTAATCACCAAACGATCACGAAAGCCAACTTGCTCTGACCACATCCGTACTGCTTCTCTCCCGTTTCATCGGTCAAGCGCGCGATGCCGTGGTTTCGATAGTGACCGCGCCCTGTCTCGAAACTACGTGTCCTAAATCCCTAGATAAAATAAATCCCTTGACCTTGATTTCCGAAACTCTTACAGTTCAGCCAGCCTGACGCTACATTCCACCTCGAAGGACGCTCATCCAAATACGAAAACACAAAATACACTACATTTAAGCGATCAAATAATTCCTATAAGCTAGTTGACAAAATAAACTTTGGTTCGTAAAGTGATACTAATATTTAGATTTGATCGCAGTCCTTTTTTGCGTCGTTATGCTTCTCTATCTCGGTTGGATCAATATTATCTCCGACTCGGATCCGAGGCTTTCATGTTTCTGGGTTCCACTATAAACTTCTTTTAATTTTTTAATTTTTAATTTTAATTTTGTTTAGTTCGCGCCCGAGCCGCTAGGCGGCTACGTCACGGAAAATTTTCTCGAAAGTGAACATTACTTTCGAGGTTTATATAAAGCGAGAATTCGCCAAGATACGGAGAAAAAATGCAGACACTGGAGAAACTTTTTAAAAGACTGTTGTCCATCGACATTACTTTCGGCTTGTACGACGAAAATAAAATTGATTTTTTAAAAGAATTACCTCTCGAAATATCGAGCATTGTAATGGCGATGCTAGACTGGAGATCTCTTAAATACGTTGCGATGGTTAGTCGCAGCTGGAAACATATATCCGAATATGAACAAAGACGAAGAAGAAGACTGTTGCGACGGATGAGCAAGACAAGGAAATATGCTTCGGCTAAATCGAGAGAAAGAAAAATTTTCGATTTAATCCGTACAAACAAGGGCGCTGAAATAACATACCGCACAAATCAGAAATTACAAATATTTGCCGCTCCCGAGGCGTTGAATCGTCAGGGACGAACTAATATAAGAGTCTAATATTAAAATGTTAATGTAATAAAATAAATAATCGATCAACGCTCTTTGTTGAAAACAACAAAACTAATAAAGATAATTAACTGTTAAGATAATATATTCGTAACTTATAATATTATCGACGTTTTCACTCCAAGCCAGACTCGGCTTCAGCGAGAAAGCTTTCTAATCACCAAACGATCACGAAAGCCAACTTGCTCTGACCACATCCGTACTGCTTCTCTCCCGTTTCATCGGTCAAGCGCGCGATGCCGTGGTTTCGATAGTGACCGCGCCCTGTCTCGAAACTACGTGTCCTAAATCCCTAGATAAAATAAATCCCTTGACCTTGATTTCCGAAACTCTTACAGTTCAGCCAGCCTGACGCTACATTCCACCTCGAAGGACGCTCATCCAAATACGAAAACACAAAATACACTACATTTAAGCGTTCAAATAATTCCTATAAGCTAGTTGACAAAATAAACTTTGGTTCGTAAAGTGATACTAATATTTAGATTTGATCGCAGTCCTTTTTTGCGTCGTTATGCTTCTCTATCTCGGTTGGATCAATATTATCTCCGACTCGGATCCGAGGCTTTCATGTTTCTGGGTTCCACTATAAACTTCTTTTAATTTTTTAATTTTTAATTTTAATTTTGTTTAGTTCGCGCCCGAGCCGCTAGGCGGCTACGTCACGGAAAATTTTCTCGAAAGTGAACATTACTTTCGAGGTTTATATAAAGCGAGAATTCGCCAAGATACGGAGAAAAAATGCAGACACTGGAGAAACTTTTTAAAAGACTGTTGTCCATCGACATTACTTTCGGCTTGTACGACGAAAATAAAATTGATTTTTTAAAAGAATTACCTCTCGAAATATCGAGCATTGTAATGGCGATGCTAGACTGGAGATCTCTTAAATACGTTGCGATGGTTAGTCGCAGCTGGAAACATATATCCGAATATGAACAAAGACGAAGAAGAAGACTGTTGCGACGGATGAGCAAGACAAGGAAATATGCTTCGGCTAAATCGAGAGAAAGAAAAATTTTCGATTTAATCCGTACAAACAAGGGCGCTGAAATAACATACCGCACAAATCAGAAATTACAAATATTTGCCGTTCCCGAGGCGTTGAATCGTCAGGGACGAACTAATATAAGAGTCTAATATTAAAATGTTAATGTAATAAAATAAATAATCGATCAACGCTCTTTGTTGAAAACAACAAAACTAATAAAGATAATTAACTGTTAAATATAATATATTCGTAACTTATAATATTATCGACGTTTTCACTCCAAGCCAGACTCGGCTTCAGCGAGAAAGCTTTCTAATCACCAAACGATCACGAAAGCCAACTTGCTCTGACCACATCCGTACTGCTTCTCTCCCGTTTCATCGGTCAAGCGCGCGATGCCGTGGTTTCGATAGTGACCGCGCCCTGTCTCGAAACTACGTGTCCTAAATCCCTAGATAAAATAAATCCCTTGACCTTGATTTCCGAAACTCTTACAGTTCAGCCAGCCTGACGCTACATTCCACCTCGAAGGACGCTCATCCAAATACGAAAACACAAAATACACTACATTTAAGCGTTCAAATAATTCCTATAAGCTAGTTGACAAAATAAACTTTGGTTCGTAAAGTGATACTAATATTTAGATTTGATCGCAGTCCTTTTTTGCGTCGTTATGCTTCTCTATCTCGGTTGGATCAATATTATCTCCGACTCGGATCCGAGGCTTTCATGTTTCTGGGTTCCACTATAAACTTCTTTTAATTTTTTAATTTTTAATTTTAATTTTGTTTAGTTCGCGCCCGAGCCGCTAGGCGGCTACGTCACGGAAAATTTTCTCGAAAGTGAACATTACTTTCGAGGTTTATATAAAGCGAGAATTCGCCAAGATACGGAGAAAAAATGCAGACACTGGAGAAACTTTTTAAAAGACTGTTGTCCATCGACATTACTTTCGGCTTGTACGACGAAAATAAAATTGATTTTTAAAAGAATTACCTCTCGAAATATCGAGCATGGTAATGGCGATGCTAGACTGGAGATCTCTTAAATACGTTGCGATGGTTAGTCGCAGCTGGAAACATATATCCGAATATGAACAAAGACGAAGAAGAAGACTGTTGCGACGGATGAGCAAGACAAGGAAATATGCTTCGGCTAAATCGAGAGAAAGAAAAATTTTCGATTTAATCCGTACAAACAAGGGCGCTGAAATAACATACCGCACAAATCAGAAATTACAAATATTTGCCGTTCCCGAGGCGTTGAATCGTCAGGGACGAACTAATATAAGAGTCTAATATTAAAATGTTAATGTAATAAAATAAATAATCGATCAACGCTCTTTGTTGAAAACAACAAAACTAATAAAGATAATTAACTGTTAAAATAATATATTCGTAACTTATAATATTATCGACGTTTTCACTCCAAGCCAGACTCGGCTTCAGCGAGAAAGCTTTCTAATCACCAAACGATCACGAAAGCCAACTTGCTCTGACCACATCCGTACTGCTTCTCTCCCGTTTCATCGGTCAAGCGCGCGATGCCGTGGTTTCGATAGTGACCGCGCCCTGTCCCGAAACTACGTGTCCTAAATCCCTAGATAAAATAAATCCCTTGACCTTGATTTCCGAAACTCTTACAGTTCAGCCAGCCTGACGCTACATTCCACCTCGAAGGACGCTCATCCAAATACGAAAACACAAAATACACTACATTTAAGCGTTCAAATAATTCCTATAAGCTAGTTGACAAAATAAACTTTGGTTCGTAAAGTGATACTATTATTTAGATTTGATCGCAGTCCTTTTTTGCGTCGTTATGCTTCTCTATCTCGGTTGGATCAATATTATCTCCGACTCGGATCCGAGGCTTTCATGTTTCTGGGTTCCACTATAAACTTCTTTTAATTTTTTAATTTTTAATTTTAATTTTATTTAGTTCGCGCCCGAGCCGCTAGGCGGCTACGTCACGGAAAATTTTCTCGAAAGTGAACATTACTTTCGAGGTTTATATAAAGCGAGAATTCGCCAAGATACGGAGAAAAAATGCAGACACTGGAGAAACTTTTTAAAAGACTGTTGTCCATCGACATTACTTTCGGCTTGTACGACGAAAATAAAATTGATTTTTAAAAGAATTACCTCTCGAAATATCGAGCATGGTAATGGCGATGCTAGACTGGAGATCTCTTAAATACGTTGCGATGGTTAGTCGCAGCTGGAAACATATATCCGAATATGAACAAAGACGAAGAAGAAGACTGTTGCGACGGATGAGCAAGACAAGGAAATATGCTTCGGCTAAATCGAGAGAAAGAAAAATTTTCGATTTAATCCGTACAAACAAGGGCGCTGAAATAACATACCGCACAAATCAGAAATTACAAATATTTGCCGCTCCCGAGGCGTTGAATCGTCAGGACGAACTAATATAAGAGTCTAATATTAAAATGTTAATGTAATAAAATAAATAATCGATCAACGCTCTTTGTTGAAAACAACAAAACTAATAAAGATAATTAACTGTTAAGATAATATATTCGTAACTTATAATATTATCGACGTTTTCACTCCAAGCCAGACTCGGCTTCAGCGAGAAAGCTTTCTAATCACCAAACGATCACGAAAGCCAACTTGCTCTGACCACATCCGTACTGCTTCTCTCCCGTTTCATCGGTCAAGCGCGCGATGCCGTGGTTTCGATAGTGACCGCGCCCTGTCTCGAAACTACGTGTCCTAAATCCCTAGATAAAATAAATCCCTTGACCTTGATTTCCGAAACTCTTACAGTTCAGCCAGCCTGACGCTACATTCGACCTCGAAGGACGCTCATCCAAATACGAAAACACAAAATACACTACATTTAAGCGATCAAATAATTCCTATAAGCTAGTTGACAAAATAAACTTTGGTTCGTAAAGTGATACTAATATTTAGATTTGATCGCAGTCCTTTTTTGCGTCGTTATGCTTCTCTATCTCGGTTGGATCAATATTATCTCCGACTCGGATCCGAGGCTTTCATGTTTCTGGGTTCCACTATAAACTTCTTTTAATTTTTTAATTTTTATTTTTAATTTTGTTTAGTTCGCGCCCGAGCCGCTAGGCGGCTACGTCACGGAAAATTTTCTCGAAAGTGAACATTACTTTCGAGGTTTATATAAAGCGAGAATTCGCCAAGATACGGAGAAAAAATGCAGACACTGGAGAAACTTTTTAAAAGACTGTTGTCCATCGACATTACTTTCGGCTTGTACGACGAAAATAAAATTGATTTTTAAAAGAATTACCTCTCGAAATATCGAGCATGGTAATGGCGATGCTAGACTGGAGATCTCTTAAATACGTTGCGATGGTTAGTCGCAGCTGGAAACATATATCCGAATATGAACAAAGACGAAGAAGAAGACTGTTGCGACGGATGAGCAAGACAAGGAAATATGCTTCGGCTAAATCGAGAGAAAGAAAAATTTTCGATTTAATCCGTACAAACAAGGGCGCTGAAATAACATACCGCACAAATCAGAAATTACAAATATTTGCCGCTCCCGAGGCGTTGAATCGTCAGGTACGAACTAATATAAGAGTCTAATATTAAAATGTTAATGTAATAAAATAAATAATCGATCAACGCTCTTTGTTGAAAACAACAAAACTAATAAAGATAATTA
Organism: Formica aserva; assembly: GCA_037039905.1. Lineage (NCBI taxonomy): Eukaryota > Metazoa > Arthropoda > Insecta > Hymenoptera > Formicidae > Formica > Formica aserva. Next base: position 6,188 of record JAXRKO010001027.1, read on the forward strand.
ACTGTTAAGATAATATATTCGTAACTTATAATATTATCGACGTTTTCACTCCAAGCCAGACTCGGCTTCAGCGAGAAAGCTTTCTAATCACCAAACGATCACGAAAGCCAACTTGCTCTGACCACATCCGTACTGCTTCTCTCCCGTTTCATCGGTCAAGCGCGCGATGCCGTGGTTTCGATAGTGACCGCGCCCTGTCTCGAAACTACGTGTCCTAAATCCCTAGATAAAATAAATCCCTTGACCTTGATTTCCGAAACTCTTACAGTTCAGCCAGCCTGACGCTACATTCCACCTCGAAGGACGCTCATCCAAATACGAAAACACAAAATACACTACATTTAAGCGATCAAATAATTCCTATAAGCTAGTTGACAAAATAAACTTTGGTTCGTAAAGTGATACTAATATTTAGATTTGATCGCAGTCCTTTTTTGCGTCGTTATGCTTCTCTATCTCGGTTGGATCAATATTATCTCCGACTCGGATCCGAGGCTTTCATGTTTCTGGGTTCCACTATAAACTTCTTTTAATTTTTTAATTTTTAATTTTTATTTTGTTTAGTTCGCGCCCGAGCCGCTAGGCGGCTACGTCACGGAAAATTTTCTCGAAAGTGAACATTACTTTCGAGGTTTATATAAAGCGAGAATTCGCCAAGATACGGAGAAAAAATGCAGACACTGGAGAAACTTTTTAAAAGACTGTTGTCCATCGACATTACTTTCGGCTTGTACGACGAAAATAAAATTGATTTTTAAAAGAATTACCTCTCGAAATATCGAGCATGGTAATGGCGATGCTAGACTGGAGATCTCTTAAATACGTTGCGATGGTTAGTCGCAGCTGGAAACATATATCCGAATATGAACAAAGACGAAGAAGAAGACTGTTGCGACGGATGAGCAAGACAAGGAAATATGCTTCGGCTAAATCGAGAGAAAGAAAAATTTTCGATTTAATCCGTACAAACAAGGGCGCTGAAATAACATACCGCACAAATCAGAAATTACAAATATTTGCCGTTCCCGAGGCGTTGAATCGTCAGGGACGAACTAATATAAGAGTCTAATATTAAAATGTTAATGTAATAAAATAAATAATCGATCAACGCTCTTTGTTGAAAACAACAAAACTAATAAAGATAATTAACTGTTAAAATAATATATTCGTAACTTATAATATTATTGACGTTTTCACTCCAAGCCAGACTCGGCTTCAGCGAGAAAGCTTTCTAATCACGAAACGATCACGAAAGCCGACTTGCTCTGACCACATCCGTACTGCTTCTCTCCCGTTTCATCGGTCAAGCGCGCGATGCCGTGGTTTCGATAGTGACCGCGCCCTGTCCCGAAACTACGTGTCCTAAATCCCTAGATAAAATAAATCCCTTGACCTTGATTTCCGAAACTCTTACAGTTCAGCCAGCCTGACGCTACATTCCACCTCGAAGGACGCTCATCCAAATACGAAAACACAAAATACACTACATTTAAGCGTTCAAATAATTCCTATAAGCTAGTTGACAAAATAAACTTTGGTTCGTAAAGTGATACTAATATTTAGATTTGATCGCAGTCCTTTTTTGCGTCGTTATGCTTCTCTATCTCGGTTGGATCAATATTATCTCCGACTCGGATCCGAGGCTTTCATGTTTCTGGGTTCCACTATAAACTTCTTTTAATTTGTTTTTTATTTTTTATTTTTATTTTGTTCGCGCCCGAGCCGCTAGGCGGCTACGTCACGGAAAATTTTCTCGAAAGTGAACATTACTTTCGAGGTTTATATAAAGCGAGAATTCGCCAAGATACGGAGAAAAAATGCAGACACTGGAGAAACTTTTTAAAAGACTGTTGTCCATCGACATTACTTTCGGCTTGTACGACGAAAATAAAATTGATTTTTAAAAGAATTACCTCTCGAAATATCGAGCATTGTAATGGCGATGCTAGACTGGAGATCTCTTAAATACGTTGCGATGGTTAGTCGCAGCTGGAAACATATATCCGAATATGAACAAAGACGAAGAAGAAGACTGTTGCGACGGATGAGCAAGACAAGGAAATATGCTTCGGCTAAATCGAGAGAAAGAAAAATTTTCGATTTAATCCGTACAAACAAGGGCGCTGAAATAACATACCGCACAAATCAGAAATTACAAATATTTGCCGCTCCCGAGGCGTTGAATCGTCAGGTACGAACTAATATAAGAGTCTAATATTAAAATGTTAATGTAATAAAATAAATAATCGATCAACGCTCTTTGTTGAAAACAACAAAACTAATAAAGATAATTAACTGTTAAGATAATATATTCGTAACTTATAATATTATTGACGTTTTCACTCCAAGCCAGACTCGGCTTCAGCGAGAAAGCTTTCTAATCACGAAACGATCACGAAAGCCGACTTGCTCTGACCACATCCGTACTGCTTCTCTCCCGTTTCATCGGTCAAGCGCGCGATGCCGTGGTTTCGATAGTGACCGCGCCCTGTCTCGAAACTACGTGTCCTAAATCCCTAGATAAAATAAATCCCTTGACCTTGATTTCCGAAACTCTTACAGTTCAGCCAGCCTGACGCTACATTCCACCTCGAAGGACGCTCATCCAAATACGAAAACACAAAATACACTACATTTAAGCGATCAAATAATTCCTATAAGCTAGTTGACAAAATAAACTTTGGTTCGTAAAGTGATACTAATATTTAGATTTGATCGCAGTCCTTTTTTGCGTCGTTATGCTTCTCTATCTCGGTTGGATCAATATTATCTCCGACTCGGATCCGAGGCTTTCATGTTTCTGGGTTCCACTATAAACTTCTTTTAATTTTTTAATTTTTAATTTTAATTTTGTTTAGTTCGCGCCCGAGCCGCTAGGCGGCTACGTCACGGAAAATTTTCTCGAAAGTGAACATTACTTTCGAGGTTTATATAAAGCGAGAATTCGCCAAGATACGGAGAAAAAATGCAGACACTGGAGAAACTTTTTAAAAGACTGTTGTCCATCGACATTACTTTCGGCTTGTACGACGAAAATAAAATTGATTTTTTAAAAGAATTACCTCTCGAAATATCGAGCATTGTAATGGCGATGCTAGACTGGAGATCTCTTAAATACGTTGCGATGGTTAGTCGCAGCTGGAAACATATATCCGAATATGAACAAAGACGAAGAAGAAGACTGTTGCGACGGATGAGCAAGACAAGGAAATATGCTTCGGCTAAATCGAGAGAAAGAAAAATTTTCGATTTAATCCGTACAAACAAGGGCGCTGAAATAACATACCGCACAAATCAGAAATTACAAATATTTGCCGCTCCCGAGGCGTTGAATCGTCAGGTACGAACTAATATAAGAGTCTAATATTAAAATGTTAATGTAATAAAATAAATAATCGATCAACGCTCTTTGTTGAAAACAACAAAACTAATAAAGATAATTAACTGTTAAGATAATATATTCGTAACTTATAATATTATCGACGTTTTCACTCCAAGCCAGACTCGGCTTCAGCGAGAAAGCTTTCTAATCACCAAACGATCACGAAAGCCAACTTGCTCTGACCACATCCGTACTGCTTCTCTCCCGTTTCATCGGTCAAGCGCGCGATGCCGTGGTTTCGATAGTGACCGCGCCCTGTCTCGAAACTACGTGTCCTAAATCCCTAGATAAAATAAATCCCTTGACCTTGATTTCCGAAACTCTTACAGTTCAGCCAGCCTGACGCTACATTCCACCTCGAAGGACGCTCATCCAAATACGAAAACACAAAATACACTACATTTAAGCGTTCAAATAATTCCTATAAGCTAGTTGACAAAATAAACTTTGGTTCGTAAAGTGATACTAATATTTAGATTTGATCGCAGTCCTTTTTTGCGTCGTTATGCTTCTCTATCTCGGTTGGATCAATATTATCTCCGACTCGGATCCGAGGCTTTCATGTTTCTGGGTTCCACTATAAACTTCTTTTAATTTTTTAATTTTTAATTTTAATTTTGTTTAGTTCGCGCCCGAGCCGCTAGGCGGCTACGTCACGGAAAATTTTCTCGAAAGTGAACATTACTTTCGAGGTTTATATAAAGCGAGAATTCGCCAAGATACGGAGAAAAAATGCAGACACTGGAGAAACTTTTTAAAAGACTGTTGTCCATCGACATTACTTTCGGCTTGTACGACGAAAATAAAATTGATTTTATAAAAGAATTACCTCTCGAAATATCGAGCATGGTAATGGCGATGCTAGACTGGAGATCTCTTAAATACGTTGCGATGGTTAGTCGCAGCTGGAAACATATATCCGAATATGAACAAAGACGAAGAAGAAGACTGTTGCGACGGATGAGCAAGACAAGGAAATATGCTTCGGCTAAATCGAGAGAAAGAAAAATTTTCGATTTAATCCGTACAAACAAGGGCGCTGAAATAACATACCGCACAAATCAGAAATTACAAATATTTGCCGCTCCCGAGGCGTTGAATCGTCAGGGACGAACTAATATAAGAGTCTAATATTAAAATGTTAATGTAATAAAATAAATAATCGATCAACGCTCTTTGTTGAAAACAACAAAACTAATAAAGATAATTAACTGTTAAAATAATATATTCGTAACTTATAATATTATTGACGTTTTCACTCCAAGCCAGACTCGGCTTCAGCGAGAAAGCTTTCTAATCACGAAACGATCGCGAAAGCCGACTTGCTCTGACCACATCCATATTGCTTCTCTCCCGTTTCATCGGTCAAGCGCGCGATGCCGTGGTTTCGATAGTGACCGCGCCCTGTCCCGAAACTACGTGTCCTAAATCCCTAGATAAAATAAATCCCTTGACCTTGATTTCCGAAACTCTTACAGTTCAGCCAGCCTGACGCTACATTCCACCTCGAAGGACGCTCATCCAAATACGAAAACACAAAATACACTACATTTAAGCAATCAAATAATTCTTATAAGCTAGTTGACAAAATAAACTTTGGTTCGTAAAGTGATACTATTATTTAGATTTGATCGCAGTCCTTTTTTGCGTCGTTATGCTTCTCTATCTCGGTTGGATCAATATTATCTCCGACTCGGATCCGAGGCTTTCATGTTTCTGGGTTCCACTATAAACTTCTTTTAATTTTTTAATTTTTAATTTTAATTTTGTTTAGTTCGCGCCCGAGCCGCTAGGCGGCTACGTCACGGAAAATTTTCTCGAAAGTGAACATTACTTTCGAGGTTTATATAAAGCGAGAATTCGCCAAGATACGGAGAAAAAATGCAGACACTGGAGAAACTTTTTAAAAGACTGTTGTCCATCGACATTACTTTCGGCTTGTACGACGAAAATAAAATTGATTTTATAAAAGAATTACCTCTCGAAATATCGAGCATGGTAATGGCGATGCTAGACTGGAGATCTCTTAAATACGTTGCGATGGTTAGTCGCAGCTGGAAACATATATCCGAATATGAACAAAGACGAAGAAGAAGACTGTTGCGACGGATGAGCAAGACAAGGAAATATGCTTCGGCTAAATCGAGAGAAAGAAAAATTTTCGATTTAATCCGTACAAACAAGGGCGCTGAAATAACATACCGCACAAATCAGAAATTACAAATATTTGCCGCTCCCGAGGCGTTGAATCGTCAGGGACGAACTAATATAAGAGTCTAATATTAAAATGTTAATGTAATAAAATAAATAATCGATCAACGCTCTTTGTTGAAAACAACAAAACTAATAAAGATAATTAACTGTTAAAATAATATATTCGTAACTTATAATATTATCGACGTTTTCACTCCAAGCCAGACTCGGCTTCAGCGAGAAAGCTTTCTAATCACCAAACGATCACGAAAGCCAACTTGCTCTGACCACATCCGTACTGCTTCTCTCCCGTTTCATCGGTCAAGCGCGCGATGCCGTGGTTTCGATAGTGACCGCGCCCTGTCCCGAAACTACGTGTCCTAAATCCCTAGATAAAATAAATCCCTTGACCTTGATTTCCGAAACTCTTACAGTTCAGCCAGCCTGACGCTACATTCGACCTCGAAGGACGCTCATCCAAATACGAAAACACAAAATACACTACATTTAAGCGATCAAATAATTCCTATAAGCTAGTTGACAAAATAAACTTTGGTTCGTAAAGTGATACTAATATTTAGATTTGATCGCAGTCCTTTTTTGCGTCGTTATGCTTCTCTATCTCGGTTGGATCAATATTATCTCCGACTCGGATCCGAGGCTTTCATGTTTCTGGGTTCCACTATAAACTTCTTTTAATTTTTTAATTTTTAATTTTAATTTTGTTTAGTTCGCGCCCGAGCCGCTAGGCGGCTACGTCACGGAAAATTTTCTCGAAAGTGAACATTACTTTCGAGGTTTATATAAAGCGAGAATTCGCCAAGATACGGAGAAAAAATGCAGACACTGGAGAAACTTTTTAAAAGACTGTTGTCCATCGACATTACTTTCGGCTTGTACGACGAAAATAAAATTGATTTTATAAAAGAATTACCTCTCGAAATATCGAGCATGGTAATGGCGATGCTAGACTGGAGATCTCTTAAATACGTTGCGATGGTTAGTCGCAGCTGGAAACATATATCCGAATATGAACAAAGACGAAGAAGAAGACTGTTGCGACGGATGAGCAAGACAAGGAAATATGCTTCGGCTAAATCGAGAGAAAGAAAAATTTTCGATTTAATCCGTACAAACAAGGGCGCTGAAATAACATACCGCACAAATCAGAAATTACAAATATTTGCCGCTCCCGAGGCGTTGAATCGTCAGGGACGAACTAATATAAGAGTCTAATATTAAAATGTTAATGTAATAAAATAAATAATCGATCAACGCTCTTTGTTGAAAACAACAAAACTAATAAAGATAATTAACTGTTAAAATAATATATTCGTAACTTATAATATTATCGACGTTTTCACTCCAAGCCAGACTCGGCTTCAGCGAGAAAGCTTTCTAATCACCAAACGATCACGAAAGCCAACTTGCTCTGACCACATCCGTACTGCTTCTCTCCCGTTTCATCGGTCAAGCGCGCGATGCCGTGGTTTCGATAGTGACCGCGCCCTGTCCCGAAACTACGTGTCCTAAATCCCTAGATAAAATAAATCCCTTGACCTTGATTTCCGAAACTCTTACAGTTCAGCCAGCCTGACGCTACATTCGACCTCGAAGGACGCTCATCCAAATACGAAAACACAAAATACACTACATTTAAGCAATCAAATAATTCTTATAAGCTAGTTGACAAAATAAACTTTGGTTCGTAAAGTGATACTAATATTTAGATTTGATCGCAGTCCTTTTTTGCGTCGTTATGCTTCTCTATCTCGGTTGGATCAATATTATCTCCGACTCGGATCCGAGGCTTTCATGTTTCTGGGTTCCACTATAAACTTCTTTTAATTTGTTTTTTATTTTTAATTTTTATTTTGATTCGCACCCGAGCCGCTAGGCGGCTACGTCACGGAAAATTTTCTCGAAAGTGAACATTACTTTCGAGGTTTATATAAAGCGAGAATTCGCCAAGATACGGAGAAAAAATGCAGACACTGGAGAAACTTTTTAAAAGACTGTTGTCCATCGACATTACTTTCGGCTTGTACGACGAAAATAAAATTGATTTTATAAAAGAATTACCTCTCGAAATATCGAGCATGGTAATGGCGATGCTAGACTGGAGATCTCTTAAATACGTTGCGATGGTTAGTCGCAGCTGGAAACATATATCCGAATATGAACAAAGACGAAGAAGAAGACTGTTGCGACGGATGAGCAAGACAAGGAAATATGCTTCGGCTAAATCGAGAGAAAGAAAAATTTTCGATTTAATCCGTACAAACAAGGGCGCTGAAATAACATACCGCACAAATCAGAAATTACAAATATTTGCCGCTCCCGAGGCGTTGAATCGTCAGGGACGAACTAATATAAGAGTCTAATATTAAAATGTTAATGTAATAAAATAAATAATCGATCAACGCTCTTTGTTGAAAACAACAAAACTAATAAAGATAATTAACTGTTAAGATAATATATTCGTAACTTATAATATTATCGACGTTTTCACTCCAAGCCAGACTCGGCTTCAGCGAGAAAGCTTTCTAATCACCAAACGATCACGAAAGCCAACTTGCTCTGACCACATCCGTACTGCTTCTCTCCCGTTTCATCGGTCAAGCGCGCGATGCCGTGGTTTCGATAGTGACCGCGCCCTGTCTCGAAACTACGTGTCCTAAATCCCTAGATAAAATAAATCCCTTGACCTTGATTTCCGAAACTCTTACAGTTCAGCCAGCCTGACGCTACATTCCACCTCGAAGGACGCTCATCCAAATACGAAAACACAAAATACACTACATTTAAGCGTTCAAATAATTCCTATAAGCTAGTTGACAAAATAAACTTTGGTTCGTAAAGTGATACTAATATTTAGATTTGATCGCAGTCCTTTTTTGCGTCGTTATGCTTCTCTATCTCGGTTGGATCAATATTATCTCCGACTCGGATCCGAGGCTTTCATGTTTCTGGGTTCCACTATAAACTTCTTTTAATTTTTTAATTTTTAATTTTAATTTTGTTTAGTTCGCGCCCGAGCCGCTAGGCGGCTACGTCACGGAAAATTTTCTCGAAAGTGAACATTACTTTCGAGGTTTATATAAAGCGAGAATTCGCCAAGATACGGAGAAAAAATGCAGACACTGGAGAAACTTTTTAAAAGACTGTTGTCCATCGACATTACTTTCGGCTTGTACGACGAAAATAAAATTGATTTTTAAAAGAATTACCTCTCGAAATATCGAGCATCGTAATGGCGATGCTAGACTGGAGATCTCTTAAATACGTTGCGATGGTTAGTCGCAGCTGGAAACATATATCCGAATATGAACAAAGACGAAGAAGAAGACTGTTGCGACGGATGAGCAAGACAAGGAAATATGCTTCGGCTAAATCGAGAGAAAGAAAAATTTTCGATTTAATCCGTACAAACAAGGGCGCTGAAATAACATACCGCACAAATCAGAAATTACAAATATTTGCCGCTCCCGAGGCGTTGAATCGTCAGGGACGAACTAATATAAGAGTCTAATATTAAAATGTTAATGTAATAAAATAAATAATCGATCAACGCTCTTTGTTGAAAACAACAAAACTAATAAAGATAATTAACTGTTAAAATAATATATTCGTAACTTATAATATTATTGACGTTTTCACTCCAAGCCAGACTCGGCTTCAGCGAGAAAGCTTTCTAATCACGAAACGATCACGAAAGCCGACTTGCTCTGACCACATCCGTATTGCTTCTCTCCCGTTTCATCGGTCAAGCGCGCGATGCCGTGGTTTCGATAGTGACCGCGCCCTGTCTCGAAACTACGTGTCCTAAATCCCTAGATAAAATAAATCCCTTGACCTTGATTTCCGAAACTCTTACAGTTCAGCCAGCCTGACGCTACATTCCACCTCGAAGGACGCTCATCCAAATACGAAAACACAAAATACACTACATTTAAGCAATCAAATAATACTTATAAGCTAGTTGACAAAATAAACTTTGGTTCGTAAAGTGATACTATTATTTAGATTTGATCGCAGTCCTTTTTTGCGTCGTTATGCTTCTCTATCTCGGTTGGATCAATATTATCTCCGACTCGGATCCGAGGCTTTCATGTTTCTGGGTTCCACTATAAACTTCTTTTAATTTTTTAATTTTTAATTTTAATTTTGTTTAGTTCGCGCCCGAGCCGCTAGGCGGCTACGTCACGGAAAATTTTCTCGAAAGTGAACATTACTTTCGAGGTTTATATAAAGCGAGAATTCGCCAAGATACGGAGAAAAAATGCAGACACAGGAGAAACTTTTTAAAAGACTGTTGTCCATCGACATTACTTTCGGCTTGTACGACGAAAATAAAATTGGATTTTTAAAAGAATTACCTCTCGAAATATCGAGCATCGTAATGGCGATGCTAGACTGGAGATCTCTTAAATACGTTGCGATGGTTAGTCGCAGCTGGAAACATATATCCGAATATGAACAAAGACGAAGAAGAAGACTGTTGCGACGGATGAGCAAGACAAGGAAATATGCTTCGGCTAAATCGAGAGAAAAAAAAATTTTCGATTTAATCCGTACAAACAAGGGCGCTACAATAACATACCGCACAAATCAGAAATTACAAATATTTGCCGCTCCCGAGGCGTTGAATCGTCAGGTACGAACTAATATAAGAGTCTAATATTAAAATGTTAATGTAATAATATAAATAATCGATCAACGCTCTTTGTTGAAAACAACAAAACTAATAAAGATAATTAACTGTTAAGATAATATATTCGTAACTTTTAATATTATCGACGTTTTCATTCCAAGCCAGACTCGGCTTCAGCGAGAAAGCTTTCTAATCACCAAACGATCACGAAAGCCAACTTGCTCTGACCACATCCGTACTGCTTCTCTCCCGTTTCATCGGTCAAGCGCGCGATGCCGTGGTTTCGATAGTGACCGCGCCCTGTCTCGAAACTACGTGTCCTAAAACCTTAGATAAAGTAAATCCCTTGATCTTGATTTCCGAAACTCTTACAGTTCAGCCAGCCTGACGCTACATTCGACCTCGAAGGACGCTCATCCAAATACGAAAACACAAAATACACTACATTTAAGCGATCAAATAATTCCTATAAGCTAGTTGACAAAATAAACTTTGGTTCGTAAAGTGATACTAATATTTAGATTTGATCGCAGTCCTTTTTTGCGTCGTTATGCTTCTCTATCTCGGTTGGATCAATATTATCTCCGACTCGGATCCGAGGCTTTCATGTTTCTGGGTTCCACTATAAACTTCTTTTAATTTTTTAATTTTTAATTTTAATTTTGTTTAGTTCGCGCCCGAGCCGCTAGGCGGCTACGTCACGGAAAATTTTCTCGAAAGTGAACATTACTTTCGAGGTTTATATAAAGCGAGAATTCGCCAAGATACGGAGAAAAAATGCAGACACTGGAGAAACTTTTTAAAAGACTGTTGTCCATCGACATTACTTTCGGCTTGTACGACGAAAATAAAATTGATTTTTTAAAAGAATTACCTCTCGAAATATCGAGCATCGTAATGGCGATGCTAGACTGGAGATCTCTTAAATACGTTGCGATGGTTAGTCGCAGCTGGAAACATATATCCGAATATGAACAAAGACGAAGAAGAAGACTGTTGCGACGGATGAGCAAGACAAGGAAATATGCTTCGGCTAAATCGAGAGAAAGAAAAATTTTCGATTTAATCCGTACAAACAAGGGCGCTGAAATAACGTACCGCACAAATCAGAAATTACAAATATTTGCCGTTCCCGAGGCGTTGAATCGTCAGGGACGAACTAATATAAGAGTCTAATATTAAAATGTTAATGTAATAAAATAAATAATCGATCAACGCTCTTTGTTGAAAACAACAAAACTAATAAAGATAATTAACTGTTAAAATAATATATTCGTAACTTATAATATTATCGACGTTTTCACTCCAAGCCAGACTCGGCTTCAGCGAGAAAGCTTTCTAATCACCAAACGATCACGAAAGCCAACTTGCTCTGACCACATCCGTACTGCTTCTCTCCCGTTTCATCGGTCAAGCGCGCGATGCCGTGGTTTCGATAGTGACCGCGCCCTGTCCCGAAACTACGAGTCCTAAATCCTTAGATAAAATAAATCCCTTGACCTTTATTTCCGAAACTCTTACAGTTCAGCCAGCCTGACGCTACATTCGACCTCGAAGGACGCTCATCCAAATACGAAAACACAAAATACACTACATTTAAGCAATCAAATAATACTTATAAGCTAGTTGACAAAATAAACTTTGGTTCGTAAAGTGATACTATTATTTAGATTTGATCGCAGTCCTTTTTTGCGTCGTTATGCTTCTCTATCTCGGTTGGATCAATATTATCTCCGACTCGGATCCGAGGCTTTCATGTTTCTGGGTTCCACTATAAACTTCTTTTAATTTTTTAATTTTTAATTTTAATTTTGTTTAGTTCGCGCCCGAGCCGCTAGGCGGCTACGTCACGGAAAATTTTCTCGAAAGTGAACATTACTTTCGAGGTTTATATAAAGCGAGAATTCGCCAAGATACGGAGAAAAAATGCAGACACTGGAGAAACTTTTTAAAAGACTGTTGTCCATCGACATTACTTTCGGCTTGTACGACGAAAATAAAATTGATTTTATAAAAGAACTACCTCTCGAAATATCGAGCATGGTAATGGCGATGCTAGACTGGAGATCTCTTAAATACGTTGCGATGGTTAGTCGCAGCTGGAAACGTATATCCGAATATGAACAAAGACGAAGAAGAAGACTGTTGCGACGGATGAGCAAGACAAGGAAATATGCTACGGCTAAATCTAGAGAAAGAAAAATTTTCGATTTAATCCGTACAAACAAGGGCGCTGAAATAACATACCGCACAAATCAGAAATTACAAATATTTGCCGCTCCCGAGGCGTTGAATCGTCAGAGACGAACTAATATAAGAGTCTAATATTAAAATGTTAATGTAATAAAATAAATAATCGATCAACGCTCTTTGTAGAAAACAACAAAACTAATAAAGATAATTAACTGTTAAAATAATATATTCGTAACTTATAATATTATCGACGTTTTCACTCCAAGCCAGATTCGGCTTCAGCGGGAAAGCTTTCTAATCACCAAACGATCACGAAAGCCAACTTGCTCTGACCACATCCGTACTGCTTCTCTCCCGTTTCATCGGTCAAGCGCGCGATGCCGTGGTTTCGATAGTGACCGCGCCCTGTCCCGAAACTACGTGTCCTAAATCCTTAGATAAAATAAATCCCTTGACCTTTATTTCCGAAACTCTTACAGTTCAGCCAGCCTGACGCTACATTCGACCTCGAAGGACGCTCATCCAAATACGAAAACACAAAATACACTACATTTAAGCAATCAAATAATACTTATAAGCTAGTTGACAAAATAAACTTTGGTTCGTAAAGTGATACTATTATTTAGATTTGATCGCAGTCCTTTTTTGCGTCGTTATGCTTCTCTATCTCGGTTGGATCAATATTATCTCCGACTCGGATCCGAGGCTTTCATGTTTCTGGGTTCCACTATAAACTTCTTTTAATTTTTTAATTTTTAATTTTAATTTTGTTTAGTTCGCGCCCGAGCCGCTAGGCGGCTACGTCACGGAAAATTTTCTCGAAAGTGAACATTACTTTCGAGGTTTATATAAAGCGAGAATTCGCCAAGATACGGAGAAAAAATGCAGACACTGGAGAAACTTTTTAAAAGACTGTTGTCCATCGACATTACTTTCGGCTTGTACGACGAAAATAAAATTGATTTTATAAAAGAATTACCTCTCGAAATATCGAGCATGGTAATGGCGATGCTAGACTGGAGATCTCTTAAATACGTTGCGATGGTTAGTCGCAGCTGGAAACATATATCCGAATATGAACAAAGACGAAGAAGAAGACTGTTGCGACGGATGAGCAAGACAAGGAAATATGCTTCGGCTAAATCGAGAGAAAGAAAAATTTTCGATTTAATCCGTACAAACAAGGGCGCTGAAATAACATACCGCACAAATCAGAAATTACAAATATTTGCCGCTCCCGAGGCGTTGAATCGTCAGGGACGAACTAATATAAGAGTCTAATATTAAAATGTTAATGTAATAAAATAAATAATCGATCAACGCTCTTTGTAGAAAACAACAAAACTAATAAAGATAATTAACTGTTAAAATAATATATTCGTAACTTATAATATTATCGACGTTTTCACTCCAAGCCAGACTCGGCTTCAGCGAGAAAGCTTTCTAATCACCAAACGATCACGAAAGCCAACTTGCTCTGACCACATCCGTACTGCTTCTCTCCCGTTTCATCGGTCAAGCGCGCGATGCCGTGGTTTCGATAGTGACCGCGCCCTGTCTCGAAACTACGTGTCCTAAATCCTTAGATAAAATAAATCCCTTGACCTTGATTTCCGAAACTCTTACAGTTCAGCCAGCCTGACGCTACATTCGACCTCGAAGGACGCTCATCCAAATACGAAAACACAAAATACACTACATTTAAGCAATCAAATAATACTTATAAGCTAGTTGACAAAATAAACTTTGGTTCGTAAAGTGATACTATTATTTAGATTTGATCGCAGTCCTTTTTTGCGTCGTTATGCTTCTCTATCTCGGTTGGATCAATATTATCTCCGACTCGGATCCGAGGCTTTCATGTTTCTGGGTTCCACTATAAACTTCTTTTAATTTTTTAATTTTTAATTTTAATTTTGTTTAGTTCGCGCCCGAGCCGCTAGGCGGCTACGTCACGGAAAATTTTCTCGAAAGTGAACATTACTTTCGAGGTTTATATAAAGCGAGAATTCGCCAAGATACGGAGAAAAAATGCAGACACTGGAGAAACTTTTTAAAAGACTGTTGTCCATCGACATTACTTTCGGCTTGTACGACGAAAATAAAATTGATTTTATAAAAGAATTACCTCTCGAAATATCGAGCATGGTAATGGCGATGCTAGACTGGAGATCTCTTAAATACGTTGCGATGGTTAGTCGCAGCTGGAAACATATATCCGAATATGAACAAAGACGAAGAAGAAGACTGTTGCGACGGATGAGCAAGACAAGGAAATATGCTTCGGCTAAATCGAGAGAAAGAAAAATTTTCGATTTAATCCGTACAAACAAGGGCGCTGAAATAACATACCGCACAAATCAGAAATTACAAATATTTGCCGCTCCCGAGGCGTTGAATCGTCAGGGACGAACTAATATAAGAGTCTAATATTAAAATGTTAATGTAATAAAATAAATAATCGATCAACGCTCTTTGTTGAAAACAACAAAACTAATAAAGATAATTAACTGTTAAAATAATATATTCGTAACTTATAATATTATCGACGTTTTCACTCCAAGCCAGACTCGGCTTCAGCGAGAAAGCTTTCTAATCACCAAACGATCACGAAAGCCAACTTGCTCTGACCACATCCGTACTGCTTCTCTCCCGTTTCATCGGTCAAGCGCGCGATGCCGTGGTTTCGATAGTGACCGCGCCCTGTCTCGAAACTACGTGTCCTAAATCCTTAGATAAAATAAATCCCTTGACCTTGATTTCCGAAACTCTTACAGTTCAGCCAGCCTGACGCTACATTCGACCTCGAAGGACGCTCATCCAAATACGAAAACACAAAATACACTACATTTAAGCGATCAAATAATTCCTATAAGCTAGTTGACAAAATAAACTTTGGTTCGTAAAGTGATACTAATATTTAGATTTGATCGCAGTCCTTTTTTGCGTCGTTATGCTTCTCTATCTCGGTTGGATCAATATTATCTCCGACTCGGATCCGAGGCTTTCATGTTTCTGGGTTCCACTATAAACTTCTTTTAATTTTTTAATTTTTAATTTTAATTTTGTTTAGTTCGCGCCCGAGCCGCTAGGCGGCTACGTCACGGAAAATTTTCTCGAAAGTGAACATTACTTTCGAGGTTTATATAAAGCGAGAATTCGCCAAGATACGGAGAAAAAATGCAGACACTGGAGAAACTTTTTAAAAGACTGTTGTCCATCGACATTACTTTCGGCTTGTACGACGAAAATAAAATTGATTTTTAAAAGAATTACCTCTCGAAATATCGAGCATGGTAATGGCGATGCTAGACTGGAGATCTCTTAAATACGTTGCGATGGTTAGTCGCAGCTGGAAACATATATCCGAATATGAACAAAGACGAAGAAGAAGACTGTTGCGACGGATGAGCAAGACAAGGAAATATGCTTCGGCTAAATCGAGAGAAAGAAAAATTTTCGATTTAATCCGTACAAACAAGGGCGCTGAAATAACATACCGCACAAATCAGAAATTACAAATATTTGCCGCTCCCGAGGCGTTGAATCGTCAGGTACGAACTAATATAAGAGTCTAATATTAAAATGTTAATGTAATAAAATAAATAATCGATCAACGCTCTTTGTTGAAAACAACAAAACTAATAAAGATAATTAACTGTTAAGATAATATATTCGTAACTTTTAATATTATCGACGTTTTCACTCCAAGCCAGACTCGGCTTCAGCGAGAAAGCTTTCTAATCACGAAACGATCACGAAAGCCGACTTGCTCTGACCACATCCGTACTGCTTCTCTCCCGTTTCATCGGTCAAGCGCGCGATGCCGTGGTTTCGATAGTGACCGCGCCCTGTCTCGAAACTACGTGTCCTAAATCCTTAGATAAAATAAATCCCTTGACCTTGATTTCCGAAACTCTTACAGTTCAGCCAGCCTGACGCTATATTCGACCTCGAAGGACGCTCATACAAATACGAAAACACAAAATACACTACATTTAAGCGATCAAATAATTCCTATAAGCTAGTTGACAAAATAAACTTTGGTTCGTAAAGTGATACTAATATTTAGATTTGATCGCAGTCCTTTTTTGCGTCGTTATGCTTCTCTATCTCGGTTGGATCAATATTATCTCCGACTCGGATCCGAGGCTTTCATGTTTCTGGGTTCCACTATAAACTTCTTTTAATTTTTTAATTTTTAATTTTAATTTTGTTTAGTTCGCGCCCGAGCCGCTAGGCGGCTACGTCACGGAAAATTTTCTCGAAAGTGAACATTACTTTCGAGGTTTATATAAAGCGAGAATTCGCCAAGATACGGAGAAAAAATGCAGACACTGGAGAAACTTTTTAAAGGACTGTTGTCCATCGACATTACTTTCGGCTTGTACGACGAAAATAAAATTGATTTTTAAAAGAATTACCTCTCGAAATATCGAGCATGGTAATGGCGATGCTAGACTGGAGATCTCTTAAATACGTTGCGATGGTTAGTCGCAGCTGGAAACATATATCCGAATATGAACAAAGACGAAGAAGAAGACTGTTGCGACGGATGAGCAAGACAAGGAAATATGCTTCGGCTAAATCGAGAGAAAGAAAAATTTTCGATTTAATCCGTACAAACAAGGGCGCTGAAATAACATACCGCACAAATCAGAAATTACAAATATTTGCCGTTCCCGAGGCGTTGAATCGTCAGGGACGAAC